>JAVIWB010000063.1:0-13437 GCA_031893035.1 Dermolepida albohirtum | reverse complement strand
TGGGAGCAAACAGTTCCTGCAAAGTGCCTGATACTTGGCTACCCACTTCCACGGTGACGAGCGCAGATAAAGTGCCAGTTGCGGTTATTTTAGCGGTTATCGTTTCCCTGGTTGCGGGAGCCGTCATAAACGAATCCGCTTTACTTGCCGGCTGCCGCAGTAAAAGCCAGGCAATCCCTCCCGCTAACAGGCCCAGCGCGACACCACCCCATATAAACTTTTTGCGACTCATGGCGAAATACATCCTTCACGCTAAAACAGCTGTTTTTTTGCATTGTTATCGCACGTTGGCTGTCCTAAGCAAAAGTTGGGCCAACGATTATCAATGGCGTCATGGGGTAGATAATGCGGGCAAGATAGCGGTAATTTTGGCAAAAACGGGCATATCATTAAGGTTGTGTTTGGTAACTCGCCGAAAAGCCAACTGCAAAAGGTGCCCTTTGATCCCAAAGGGACTGCGGATTTCGCATCTAGTTACTGAGATCCAAGCGACCAGAGGTTGCACTGGCCAGCAAGCTTAGACATAGGCGGGCCGCACCGCAACCTAAGATGATACCTAAAAACCCCACTACCGTTGTGATGGCAACATTGAACGCGGCCAGCGAACGGGCCCCGTTTTGCCAAAGTGCATAAGTTTCATAAGCGAAACTAGAATAGGTGGTAAGGCCGCCCATAAAACCTACCGAGAGTGCCAAACGCAGGGAGAGGGAAATGTCGAGATCCCAAGGGCCAAATAGACGACGTAGGCAAGCAAAAAACACCCCAAGAGATTGACGATGAGAGTACCATAAGGAAATCCATTGCCAAAGCGGTTGCTGGCCCATAAGCCGATGAGATAGCGACTCCCTGAACCCAACGCTCCAGCCAGACAAATCCATAAAAGATTTTTCATGTCAGTTCCACCCGTCGCTCTCGGCGGTTCATACGGCCATCCAAGAGCAGCCCCAGCAGCGCTGGTCTCCGTAAGCAATCCGCCATGAATATACCGCAAACTGTCGGAGCGCGTAACGCGTTCGCAATGCCACGCCAAATTCAAGTCAGAAACGTACTCTTATCATGCGCAGTCGTCTTTAGGATACTGCACGGTGGCCTTTAAACCTTCTTGCACTGCGCCGCGATAGACTTTGGGGAGCGCAGGTCGCGGCGCCCATATTATGAAGTGAGCATTTTGCAAAATTAGCGAAGCCCAGCGTTCTTATCCTTTGATCTCAAGCCCACCATTTTGATAACTTAGATTCCCTGCGGCGGGAGGACTCGATCGCACGAGTGAGGAACTTTAATGACTGCCGAGCCCATGTTTTTGACTGATGCACAACTGAAAAACGAAATGAGCGCCTGTCAGTATTGCGCTGAAAAGCCTTGCAAGGTGGCTTGCCCGGCCGATTGTTCGCCTGCTGATTTTATCATGGCGGCCAAATTGGGTGAGCCGCAGGATATTCGGCGGGCGCCCCAACTCATTTTGGCCAAGAATCCGCTTGGTGGTATTTGCGGCGCCGTTTGTCCAGACCGCCATTGCATGAGCGCCTGCGTGATGAAAGACATGCCGCGCGGTGCCATCAACATTCCTGCCCTTCAATCGACCATCATCCAAAAAGCCAAAGACTTGAAAGTGATGCCGGTGTTCGATGCTCCCAAAGCCAATGGTCAAAAAGTGGCTATTATCGGTGCGGGGCCAGCGGGGCTGGGCGCAGCGGCAATGCTGGCGCAAAACGGCTATACGGTCGACGTATATGATGATCGCAAAAAAGCGGGCGGTATGTGCATGCTCATTCCGCCAGAGTGCTTGCCGCGTAAAGTACTGACATCGGATATCGATTTTATCAAAGGTTTGGGCGAGGTACGCTTCAAGCTGGGTAAAGTCGCGGGAGAGCCCAAAGAACTTTTGAAAAGCTATCAAGCGGTGCTGGTCACCACGGGTTTGACCGAACCCATCGCGCTTGGCATAGCCGGTGAGGAAGCCGCCGTGCCTGCTTTGGCGTTTTTAGCCGATCCCAAAGCTTATGCTTTAGAAGGGCTACGTGTGGCCGTCGTGGGCGGCGGCGCCATTGCCGTTGATTGTGCTGAAGCGGCAATGGTTGGTGGTGCTAAGTCAGTAGAATTATTTGCCCTCGAGAAGCTTTCTGAAATGCCGTTGACAGAAAAAGAGCGCGACGCATTGCTCTCATTAGGCATTCATGTTTCTTTGCGCACGCGCGTCAAAGAAATTGTCAAACGCGGCAAGACGGTTCGCAGCATCACGACGGGCAAAGTGGAGCTCGAGGCTGGCAAGGCATTCCATCCCAAGCATGCGCGAAAGGACTCGGAGCAGACTCGTAACGACGTCGACATGGTCATCATTTCCATCGGCGCTCGCCCGGGATTCGCTAAAGAAACGGTCAAGGGCTTGTATTACGCTGGGGATAGAGAAAATGGCGCTAGCACCGTGGTCGAGGCGCTGGCTGCGGGTAAGAATGCGGCGATCGAGATTGATGCAGCCCTCATGAATGAGGCGAAACCTAAGATTGAACGGCCTGTGAAGAGTCATGGGAGACTGGCTGGCCGCAATATAGTTCCCGTGCCCTTGACCACTGACTTCTTCGGGCAAGAGATCATTTCTCCTTTCTTGTTGTCGGCGGCTCCGCCATCGGACGGTTACGAACAAATGAAGAAGGCCTATGAAGCTGGTTGGGCTGGCGGCGTCATGAAGACAGCCTTTGCTGGCATCCCCATTCATATCCCCGCTTCGTACATGTTTGCCTTTACTCAGTCGACCTACGCCAACTGCGACAACGTCTCCGGCCATTCATTGTCACGTGTGTGTCGTGAAATTGAAAAACTGCGTAACGAGTTTCCTGATCGCTTGACGATGGCAAGCACCGGCGGGCCAGTGACCGGCAACGATGCGGCGGACGCGAAGGGTTGGCAAGCCACACAAAGACGCTGGAGAATGCCGTGTGTCATGGGTATCGAGTACAGCTTGTCTTGCCCGCAAGGTGGTGACGGCACCAAAGGTGACATTGTTTCACAAGATGCCGAGTTGACCGCCAAAATCATTGATTGGGTCATGCAAGTCAGCAATCCCGACATTCCAAAGTTGTTCAAACTGACTGGGGCGGTAACTTCTATCTATCCCATCATTACGGCCATTCGCGAAGTGTTCGAGCGCTATCCTCACAAGAAGGCAGGTGTGACGCTGGCCAATACTTTCCCCACCTTGACGTTTCGCGCGGGTGCTAAAAAAGATTGGGAAGAGGGCGTCGTGGTTGTTATGAGCGGTGAGGGGGTCATTCCGATTTCCAATTTGACTTTGGCCAATGTGTCGAAGTTGGGCGTCACTGTTTCGGGTAATGGCGGTCCTATGGACTACAAGTCCGCGGCGCATTTCCTGGCTCTTGGAGCCCGCACCGTGCAGTTCTGCACCGTCGTCATGAAGTATGGCTACGGTGTCATCGATGAGTTGAATTCAGGCTTGTCTTTCCTCCTAAAGGAGCGCGGTCTTGATTCCGTCAAGCAGTTGATTGGTCGTACATTGCCAAACCCAATCACCGGCTTTATGGAGCTGACACCGAAGAAGCAGATTTCTTCTTTGGCCGATAAATCGCTGTGCATCCATTGCGGTAACTGCACACGTTGCTCTTATTTGGCTATATCGCTCGATAACAAGAAATTGCCCGTTATCGATGCGGCTAATTGCATTGGCTGTTCTATCTGCATGCAAAAGTGCCCAAGCGGTGCTTTGGCCATGCGCGACCGCACGGCCAGCGAGGCGGCGGCCCTCAAAGAAGATTAGCCCTGAATTTGTTTGTTCTAACGCATCATTGATTGATATTGGGCTCTGGTGTGGTTGCTTGGTGAAAGCCAAGGCTGCACCAGACGCCATGTTTCTCATGCTGTTCTTTTACCGTGTACTTTTTAGGAGACTTTAGTGTCATGAATGAACGGTCAAAACATGGATCCGTCGTTACCCTAGGTGAAAATTGCCAAGTATTGGCCAACCACGGCGTGCTGTGTGAAAACGGCCTGATTGCGAAGATTGCCCCTAGCGGTGAGTTCACTGGCAAGTATGATAAGGTGATTGATGCTAAAGGCAAAGTTGTCCTGCCAGGCTTCATCAATGCCCATATGCACTTTTACAGCACCATGGTGCGTGGCTTAGGCAAGGCTAAAGCATCGAGCAATTTGCTCAAGTGTTGAAAATCTGTGGTGGCGGCTCGATAAAAAGCTCACCTTGGACGACTGCTATTACAGTACTCTAGTGCCGCTCATCGATGCCATCAAGCATGGTACCACGACGCTCATCGACCATCATGCCAGTCCAATGGCGGCGCGCGGATCACTCAACGTCATTGCCAAGGCCGTCAAAGAAACCGGTTTGCGAGCTTCCTTGTGCTATGAACTATCGGATCGCGATGGCGAAGCCATTACAGAAGACGGCATTGCCGAAAATGTTGATTTTATCAAGCGTTGCCAAAAAGAGCGTGACCCTCAACTGACGGCGCTTTTTGGCATGCATGCCGCCTTTACGATTTCGGACAAAACGCTCGATAGAGCGGCCAAAGCTGCCCATGATTTAGGCGTTGGTTTTCACGTCCATACGGCAGAAGCTGCAAGCGATGAAGATTATTCATTGAAGCATTACAATCAGCGCATCGTACAGCGTCTCAAGAAGGCTGGTGTGTGGGGTGACAAGAGCATTGCCGTTCACTGCGTGCACATCGATGAGAGTGAGATGGAAATCTTGGCGGAAACGAAGACAGCCGTGGTGCACAATCCACAATCCAACATGAACAATGCCGTGGGTGTGGCGGATGTCGTCAAGATGACACAAAAGGGTATTTTGGTGGGTTTAGGCACTGATGCCATGACGGTCAATATGTTGGAAGAATTGCGCGCTGCTATGTGGGGCGCGCCATTTGGCTGCCAAGAATCCCAGCGTAGGCTTTATGGAAACCTTGAGCACTCTGGCTTTCAACAACGCCAAAATTGCCAATCGTTACTTTGAGCCCAACAGGTATTGGCCCCAGGTTATGCCGCAGATGTCATTTGTATGGATTACACGCCGCCTACCGAGTTCTCCAGTAACACTTTCTTGGGCCATTTGTGTTTTGGTTTAGCGCTTGCACCAGTGGATACCACCATTGCCAGCGGCAAGGTGCTGATGGAAAACAAAAAATTGACCCTGAACTTAGACGAAGCTGAAATTGGCGCTCTCTACGTGAGTTGGCCAACCAACTCTGGGAGCGCTTCTAGCGTGCCACATTATTCTGAAGATATCCTGATAGAACGTATGGAAGCTTTGCGAGCGGCGGGCGTCCCCTTTGTCACTGCCACAGTGACAAAGACAGCCGGACACACGCCGCGCAAAGCGGGCGCCAAGATGCTGGTTTCCAAAGATGGCGCGCTCTATGGCACGGTTGGGGGCGGTGCGGTGGAGTCACAGGTCATTGAGAAGTGCCGTGAGCTGTTTTTGGCTCCAGAGGTTTGCTACCTTTCATGGAATCTGTCCTCGCCCGAGGCAGGCGGCATGGTGTGTGGCGGCCAGATGGATTTTTTGCTCGAGCCTTTTTTGGTGCGGCCACAAGCTTACATCTTTGGCGCTGGGCATGTGGGGTTTGCTCTTTATCGTCAGCTGGATTTTCTCTCTTTTGCCGTTACGGTGATCGATGACCGCGAGTCTCTACTTAGCCAGGAACGTTTTCCTAACGCTCGTATCATTGAACAACATCCGGCAGAAGCTGCTAAATCTCTCGATATTCCAGTATGGTGCTGTATGATACTCAACCGCACCCATGATTATGATCGCGAAACCCTACTAGGGCTCATCGATCGGCCCTTGGCTTATTTAGGGCTGATGTCGTCACGGCGTAAACGCCAAGTGCTTTTGCACATGATGTTGGCTAGCGGCACCACCGTGGAAGCCTTTGAACGGGTGCATACCCCGGGTGGGTTTGGCGATTCACGCTGAAACTCCCGAAGAGATAGCTGTATCCATCGCTGCTGAAATCATCAGCGTCTTACGCGCTCAATAATTTTTTAAGCCTGAGTTTAAAGGCGTTCGTCTGGACACACAACGCCTTTGTCTATGCTTTCCGTTGCTTCTGGCTCGCCTCGCCGTTCTCATCTATGATGAAGCTTACGTAGCTCTGATTTTTAGAGGGGTTCCACGCAATGACGCAGCCAAAGCACTCGCATAGCAAAGAAACACGACTCATTCATGGTCGATTTCACTCACCCCATTGGGACTATAAGGATCATATCGTACCGCCCATCAGTGCCTCGACCGCCTACCGGTTGGAGAATGTCGAGCGCGGGGCGGAAGGATTTTTAGAATTTGCCAATCCTGAATTCAACCGCCACACAAATCCTATTCACATCTACATGCACCGGCTCGTCTGAGCCATCGCGTTCCATGCTCGAAGAGCAAAGTTGACCACCCTATTTGCACGAAGTTGACCAGGCAATTTGCGGTCAAGTTGACCACCCATTTTGCAGGGAAGTTGACCAGGCAATTTGCACCGAGTTGACCACCCAATTTTGAGCGGTGGTCAACAACCAAACAACCTTAGGAGGTGAGCAGCAACGCGAAGCTGTTATCAGCCGGCGTGAGAGGTGCCTCACAATGGCAAAACAAAGGATTAGCAAGCGTATGCATGAACAAATCAGAGTGTTGATTAACAGTGGTGTGTCGATTCGCAAAGTGGCTCGGTCTCTGGGAATAAGCAGGCAAAGCGTTCGCAAGTACCTATCTGAGCCCAAACCTGCTGTGGCCTTAAGCGAGGATGACACGGATAGTGCAAGGCCAGGAATAGCCGTAGATTGGACGCAAATTTTGGAAGCTCGGTCCAAAGGCGTTTCGGTCAAGCAGCTTCACCTAGAGCACGCTCCAGAGTTGTCGTACTGGAACTTTTGGCGTCAACTAACGAGTCGCCACACAATAGTGCCAAACGTTACTTTGCGTATCGAGCACAAGCCAGCAGAACGCGTGGAGATTGACTACGCGGATGGTATTGATGTGATAGACGCAAGAACAGGGGAAGCGCAAAGGACGCATTTATTCTGTGCGGTGCTGCCGTTTTCTTCGTACACGTTTTGGGAGTTCGTAAAAGACCAAAAGCTGCCGTCGTTTATCGCGTCACAAGAACGTATGTGGCGCTTCTTTGGTGGCGTCACCCGCTACGTGGTGATTGACAACTTGCGTGCTGGGGTGAAGAAGGCCCATCGCTACGACCCAGATGTGAACCCAACCTACTGCGATTATTCGAATCACGTAGGCTTTGCAGTGTTGCCTGCACGGCCATACAAACCTCGGGACAAGGCGAGTGTCGAGGCAGCAGTCGGCGTTATTCAGAGGGGATTTTTTCAAGAGCACCGTAACCGAGTGTTCTATTCGTTGTCCGAGCTGAATTTGGCGTTGTCGATGTATATGAGCCAGCTCAATCACGCGGTGATGAAAGACTACGGCAAGAGTCGGATTGAGCGTTTCGGTGTGGAGCAGCCGTTGCTCAAGGCGGTGCCAATAGAACTATTTGAGTTATCGACGTGGAAGGAATGCAAAGTTCATCCCGACTGCCATATCCAAGTAGAGCGCAACTTTTACTCGGTGCCTCATCAAGCCGTTGGCCAATCGGTGCGAGTCAAACTAGGTAGCAAAGTGGTAGAGATTTTCACGAAGGAGCTTGAGCCCATTGCGGCACATGCGCGTTTATCTGGCACCGGGCGATTCTCAACAAACGAGGCTCACTATCCCGAAGAAAAGCTTGGGATAAAACGTTTCGAGGTCCGTGCGGCTCAAAAGCAAGCGGAGCGCATAGGACCTCATACGTTGGAGCTCGTGCAAGCACTGATTGATGCCGATTATCCGTTGCGCCACTTGCGTCGCATTCAGGGGATTTTACGGCTGGCGTCAGATAAGTCATTGAGTACCGAAGCGCTGGAGTACGCATGCCGGCAAGCTCTGTCCTTCAAGCAACCCCGTCTTGCGTACATCAAAGCGTGCGCTGTGCATTTTGCCAATAACGGCGCTAGGCCGGTACTGGTGAGCCCCAAACGCAATCTCAACGAAATCTACCTGCATGCCACCGAGAAGACAATTGGATGTGAGTCATGAGCCTCGAACAAGTACGGATGCTAGCTCATCAGTTACGATTGTTTGGTATTCACGCCAACGTGGAGCAACGGTCGTCTTTTGCACTGGCCGAGCAATTGCCGCCATTAGATTTTTTACGCCTGGTGTTGGAAGACGAAGTTATCGAGCGTAAAAACCGGTTTGCCAAACAGCTCACGACCCGGGCTCGCTTTAGACATGTGGCATCTCTTGAAGACTTCGACCTCAGCTTCAACAGAGGCATTAGCAAGACCCAACTCAAAGAACTCAGTTCCGGCCATTTTTTGCAGCGTAAAGAAAACCTGTTGTTTTTTGGTAAAACGGGGGAAGGCAAAACGCATCTAGCAGTAGCTCTAGGTCATCGCCTCTGCGCGGAGGGCATCCGCACGCAATTTAAGCCAGTGAGCTTCTTGTTTGAAGAGATGGCAGCAGCGAGAGCCGCTGGCAAATATTTGGCATTCTTGCGCCAGCTTAATCAATCCAAGGTCCTCATACTTGATGATTTTGGTTTGCGGAAATACACCCACGAGGAGGCGACGAGCTTGGTTGACCTTCTTGAAGAACGCTATCAGAAGGGCTCAGTCATAGTAACGTCTCAGGTGAACGACAAGGGCTGGCCAAAGCTATTTGAGGACCCAGTTGTTGGAGAGGCAGTCGTTGACCGCCTCACGAAGCCATCCAGAAGAATTGTTTTATCGGGTGGTTCATATCGCGAACGTCTGGTTTAGTATTCTGGCGCCAGTGACTTTTAGCCTAGGGACTATTTAGGCACCCTGGCGCCCGTTTCCAGCCTCAAATCACTGCCCCTCTTGCAAGCGTTTTTATGTTTGTTGTAATGGCGTCCTTAGCGAGAGTTTTGCACCCGAGTTGTTGAAAATTTCCAGGTTGAGTTTGGAAAAGTTTAGGTGGTCAAGTTTTAGCAAAACACGTGGTCAACTTCGAGGCAAAACGGACACATGCTCTACCGCGTACTTTACAAACACTTGGAACTCTTCAATCGGCGAAACATCAACTATCCCTGGCCTAAGGTACTCGGTATTGATGAGCATTTCTTTAAGAAGAACAAAGTCACTGGCCACAGAGAGTTTGCCACTATTCTTGTGGACTACAAGCGCAAGCGCCTACGAGAGGCCGTGCTAGGAAAAACAGTCGAGCACCTACGTAACGCCCTGGACTCCATTGTTGGACGAGAGCGTGTGCAATGGGTTGTTATGGACCTATGCGAGGCATTTAGAAGATTTGCCCACGAGTTTTTTCCTCAGGCCAAACTCGTTGCGGACAAATTCCATGTGGTGCGTTTGCTCAATGCAGCCATCAATCGACGGCGCAAAGCGATTACTGGAGATAACCGCACTCTTGCCGTCAGGCGATGGTTGCTGAGAAACGCCAAGAAGACGTTGAGTTACTTCCAGCGCCTTCAGCTCAATCGATGGCTGCTTTTGCACCCTGAACTAAACGAGGTCTACCACTACAAAGAAGCTTTACATGGCTTCTATCGTATACGAGGAGCCCAAAGAGCCGCTAAGGCACTCACTGCAATGACTGACAGAATGGCGTACAGCACTCTGCCCAGATCAAAACCCTGCGGCGCACCCTTAAGAAATGGAGAAATGAAATTCTCGCCTATTTTGACTCTGGTCTAACCAACGGCCGAACAGAGGGTTTCAACAACAAAGCAAAGCTAGTAAAAAAGAGGGCTTACGGGTATAGGAACTTCAACAACTACAGGTTGAGACTACTCAAAGCCTGTGCGTAAGGGCGGTTGCGGCAGTTACCCACCATCAAGTGAGAAGAACCACCAAACATACGATGGTGGAGCTGAACGGGATCGAACCGTCGACCTCCTGAATGCCATTCAGGCGCTCTCCCAGCTGAGCTACAGCCCCACGCAACATCAAGGAGATGTCATACATCAACTTGATGGCACCCTTTTACCTGGAAGCGGTTCAAAAAAGCAAGAGGTTGCTTTAGCGAATCGACCACAAAGCAACATCAAACGTTCGTGTTTACCATTCTGCATCATGGCGCCGCGAACAGTCCCTTGACTTGGCTTCTTCACGGCGCACGAGCATGTTACTGCGCGGTTCACTTTGGTTGATCGGTTTGTTGATTTACTCTGGTTGCGTATTTTCTGGCGGCGGGGTTTCTGGCCGCATCGTTGAATCGGGTGAGGCGGACAGCGTCTTTTCTTGGGCTTGCTCAAGTGCTTCTTTGACTTGTGCGAGCATGGGTTCTACTACTTTTTTGTTGTCCTCGGTGGCTAGCGAAGTAAGCTCTGCCCAAATCGCTTCTTTGTTTTCGTTGGCGAAACGAATCTGTTCGCGTAGCGCATCTTTCTGAGCTTGCGTTACCGTTGCATCATTCAACACACGCTGAATATCGGGGTCTGTTTCCTTGGGCAACTGCGCCTCAAGAGCTTCCGGCGATAGCGCTAAATACGTTGACACCAATGTTGCCAGCTGATTGCCAAAATCCACGATTGTTAGACCACGGGAAGTCAATAGCTGCTCCAAGCGTTGTATTTCCTCGGTGGGTTCAGCGTTGTTCGCTGTCTGCCCTTCGGACACCATCCGCTTGTTATGCTGGGCACCTAGTTCTGCCACCTCGGGCAAAATAGCAACGAGTCGCTCGACATCAGGGGTTGTTAACGTAACAGCTGCGGGCTTAGCGGGAACCCTATCTTGGGGCTGATTTGCTGGTTCATCAGCAATTGCGTTACTCGCAGCAAGCCATGCCACAAAAAGAAAAGCGATAGATTTGGTTTGCATGGCGGCCAGCGATGCGCCGGCCGTGCCAAGTACGTGAGCAGGCCCTACAAATGGATAAAACAGCCGATTCAGCACTTGCAGCCTACATCCGGGGTGCGGCATGAAAGAGATGTGAGTAGGCGAGCGTTTATCTCCCGCAGCGAGCGTCGACATGGAGCACGGATTACCAGCCGGGCAGAAGCACGCTCGTTTGCTGTTTGGCTGCTTTGTGGTCTCGGACAAGTCGTCCTGCGCCTTTTTGTGCCCGCTGTCGCCCTGGGATCCCTGGTACTAATTGTCACGGGCAAGCTGCGGCATGGTGCCGATGAACCTGTACTGCTCATCACCGTGCTTGGCGTCCTGTTTTTTGCGCTCATTTGGCGGCTTTCCCAGCGATTACGGCAACATGGTAGCGGCCGACCTTCCTCTGAGCTTGAGTTGGGCGTCTTATCGATCGCGGCTATCTTTGCGGTCATCGAGGCTACCGGCGGCCCCAGCGGCCCACTCTACCCGCTGGTATTTGCGCTCGTTGCTTTTTTGGTGGCGTGTCACGGACCTTTTTTGTCGGCGGTGTTTATTCTTCTCATTCTGAGCGTTGAAGGGCTCATTGTTATCATCACGCCTCCTGCCTCAGGTTTATCGCTCTATTGGGCGCATGTTTCGTTCAACTTACTCTTTGGCGTCCTGTACACTTTATTTTTGCAAAGTGAAGTACGGCGGCGTGAACGGCGTGTGCAAGGCGAAGTCAAAGAATATCTCAGCAATATTGAAACCGAGGCTACTGAATTTCGCTTGACCTCAGGCTTAAGCTTGAGTGAACGCAGTTTATCGCCCGAAGAGCTGGGATTGCGACGACGTATAGGCTCCATACACGCCATTCACGATGCCCTTTATCATCTTTTGGCGGTGGCAGAGCGTGCCTTGGCCGCCTATACCGTAGCGATTTTGTGGCTGGATGCCTCGGATACACGGTTACGCGTCAGAGAATTACGCTCGCAGTCTGACGATATTGCGGAAAAGCCTCTCGGAGCCGGCGAGGGTTTTTTGGGCGCCATTACCAAGCGACATGAGCCCTTGGTATTGACGCATCTAAAACCGGGCCATTCTGGCCTTACCTATTACAAAAGCCCGCAGCCGGTGACGGACTTTGCGGGTGTGCCTGTGCAGGAAGGTCAGTTTTTGCGTGGCGTGCTCATTGCGGATCGCACCTCAGGTAAAGCTTTTGACGAGTCTGACGTGTCAATTTTGACTACTATTGCGGATGAAATTACTCGAGTCGTGCAAGTGGAACGCATTTTTAGCGAAATGGACCGCGACAAGTATCAAAAAGCAATTTTATGAAGCCTCACGCGGCTTCAATAAGATGCGTTCTGTTCGCGAAGTTGCTGAACAAACCCTAGTGGCGGAACGAAGGGTGGCTCAGATTGAGCTGGCAGCCGTCTCTGTCTCGCTCGAACATGAAAATCGCCAGCGCATAGAAGCCGTGGACTTTCCAGGGCACAGCTTGGAAGGCAAAGTCATGGTTGGGGACAGAATTCAACACGGAAGAAAGCTTGGTGGGCGCGGCTATCAAAGCACGCTGTCCGCTCCCCGTGGGACCACGGAAAACAAGCCAAGCTATTTTTGGCGCCAATATTTCTGTGCCTCTTTCAGGGATCAAAAAGTACTGCCACTCATTTGGCACGAACAGGGGGTAGGCGCACTCATTTTAGGTCACAGTCGTGAAAATTTCTTATCGGCTAACACGCTCGATATGGTGCGAGTCATTGCTGACCATGCAGCCATTGCTTTGGCTAATGCGCAGATCAACGAACGCATCGAGCGCATGGCCACCACCGATGGCCTGACCAGCTTGACCAACCACCGTCACTTTCAAGAGCTTTATGATCGCGCCCTCGTCTACGCCGAGCGTTATCATCGTCGCTTGTCCGTGCTCCTAACCGATATTGACCATTTCAAAAGTGTCAACGATACCTATGGCCATCCGATGGGTGATGTTGTATTTAAAAGGGTAGCGAAAGTGTTACGATGAGCCCGTTCCACTGATACGGTGGCGCGCTATGGCGGCGAGGAATTTGCCATTATCATGCCTGAAACCGATCGTCATGGCGCAGTGCAAATCGCTGAGCGTATGCGCCAAGCAGTTTCGGCCGAAGTATTTCATTCCGAGCAAGGGGTGTTTAAAATCACGTTATCTATAGGGATCGCTACCTTTCCAGAGGATGCGAAGACAAAGGCTAAATTGACCGAGTGCGCAGACCAAGCATTATACGCAGCCAAACATGAGGGTCGCAATCGAGTCATTACTTACCGATGAATCCAAAAATGTCTCGCTGTGAATGTCGTTTAACTTGGGGAGCCGCAAGGTCAACTATAGAGGCTAAGCATACTCCATGAAAAAAATTTTTGTTCTCGATACCAACGTTTTACTCCATGATCCTAGGGCTATTTTCTCGTTTGAGAATAACGAAGTCGTTATCCCCATCGATGTCATCGAGGAAATCGACACCTTTAAAAAGGATTTGTCGGAACTAGGACGCAACGCTCGTTTGGTGACACGACACTTGACATTACGCCAGGAGGGAATTTACCGAAGGGAAAATGCCG
>JAVIWB010000062.1:0-13576 GCA_031893035.1 Dermolepida albohirtum | reverse complement strand
GTTAGTCGGAAACTGACTTTCAAAAGTGATTGTTTTTTAGGTGTGTACTTATAGATTGTGACACGACTGTTACGCTGCTTCAAACCAGAACATTGTATCTCTTCTCGTTCCGAAGTTATTAGCGACCTTAGAACGCCATCAGGCAGAGCTCACATGTAGCGTTAGTCGGAAACTGACTTTCAAAAGTGATTGTTTTTTAGGTGTGTACTTATAGATTGTGACACGACTGTTACGCTGCTTCAAACCAGAACATTGTATCTCTTCTCGTATTGTTTTTAGGTGTGTACTTATAGATTGTGACACGACTGTTACGCTGCTTCAAACCAGAACATTGTATCTCTTCTCGTTCCGAAGTTATTAGCGACCTTAGAACGCCATCAGACAGAGCTCACATGTAGCGTTAGGCGGAAACTGACTTTCAAAAGTGATTGTTTTTTAGGTGTGTACTTATAGATTGTGACACGACTGTTACGCTGCTTCAAACCAGAACATTGTATCTCTTCTCGTTCCGAAGTTATTAGCGACCTTAGAACGCCATCAGACAGAGCTCACATGTAGCGTTAGGCGGAAACTGACTTTCAAAAGTGATTGTTTTTTAGGTGTGTACTTATAGATTGTGACACGACTGTTACGCTGCTTCAAACCAGAACATTGTATCTCTTCTCGTTCCGAAGTTATTAGCGACCTTAGAACGCCATCAGGCAGAGCTTACATGTAGCGTTAGTCGGAAACTGACTTTCAAAAGTGATTGTTTTTTAGGTGTGTACTTATAGATTGTGACACGACTGTTACGCTGCTTCAAACCAGAACATTGTATCTCTTCTCGTTCCGAAGTTATTAGCGACCTTAGAACGCCATCAGGCAGAGCTCACATGTAGCGTTAGTCGGAAACTGACTTTCAAAAGTGATTGTTTTTTAGGTGTGTACTTATAGATTGTGACACGACTGTTACGCTGCTTCAAACCAGAACATTGTATCTCTTCTCGTTCCGAAGTTATTAGCGACCTTAGAACGCCATCAGACAGAGCTCACATGTAGCGTTAGGCGGAAACTGACTTTCAAAAGTGATTGTTTTTTAGGTGTGTACTTATAGATTGTGACACGACTGTTACGCTGCTTCAAACCAGAACATTGTATCTCTTCTCGTTCCGAAGTTATTAGCGACCTTAGAACGCCATCAGACAGAGCTCACATGTAGCGTTAGTCGGAAACTGACTTTCAAAAGTGATTGTTTTTTAGGTGTGTACTTATAGATTGTGACACGACTGTTACGCTGCTTCAAACCAGAACATTGTATCTCTTCTCGTTCCGAAGTTATTAGCGACCTTAGAACGCCATCAGACAGAGCTCACATGTAGCGTTAGGCGGAAACTGACTTTCAAAAGTGATTGTTTTTTAGGTGTGTACTTATAGATTGTGACACGACTGTTACGCTGCTTCAAACCAGAACATTGTATCTCTTCTCGTTCCGAAGTTATTAGCGACCTTAGAACGCCATCAGACAGAGCTCACATGTAGCGTTAGTCGGAAACTGACTTTCAAAAGTGATTGTTTTTTAGGTGTGTACTTATAGATTGTGACACGACTGTTACGCTGCTTCAAACCAGAACATTGTATCTCTTCTCGTTCCGAAGTTATTAGCGACCTTAGAACGCCATCAGACAGAGCTCACATGTAGCGTTAGTCGGAAACTGACTTTCAAAAGTGATTGTTTTTTAGGTGTGTACTTATAGATTGTGACACGACTGTTACGCTGCTTCAAACCAGAACATTGTATCTCTTCTCGTTCCGAAGTTATTAGCGACCTTAGAACGCCATCAGACAGAGCTCACATGTAGCGTTAGTCGGAAACTGACTTTCAAAAGTGATTGTTTTTTAGGTGTGTACTTATAGATTGTGACACGACTGTTACGCTGCTTCAAACCAGAACATTGTATCTCTTCTCGTTCCGAAGTTATTAGCGACCTTAGAACGCCATCAGACAGAGCTCACATGTAGCGTTAGTCGGAAACTGACTTTCAAAAGTGATTGTTTTTTAGGTGTGTACTTATAGATTGTGACACGACTGTTACGCTGCTTCAAACCAGAACATTGTATCTCTTCTCGTTCCGAAGTTATTAGCGACCTTAGAACGCCATCAGACAGAGCTCACATGTAGCGTTAGTCGGAAACTGACTTTCAAAAGTGATTGTTTTTTAGGTGTGTACTTATAGATTGTGACACGACTGTTACGCTGCTTCAAACCAGAACATTGTATCTCTTCTCGTTCCGAAGTTATTAGCGACCTTAGAACGCCATCAGGCAGAGCTCACATGTAGCGTTAGTCGGAAACTGACTTTCAAAAGTGATTGTTTTTTAGGTGTGTACTTATAGATTGTGACACGACTGTTACGCTGCTTCAAACCAGAACATTGTATCTCTTCTCGTTCCGAAGTTATTAGCGACCTTAGAACGCCATCAGACAGAGCTCACATGTAGCGTTAGGCGGAAACTGACTTTCAAAAGTGATTGTTTTTTAGGTGTGTACTTATAGATTGTGACACGACTGTTACGCTGCTTCAAACCAGAACATTGTATCTCTTCTCGTTCCGAAGTTATTAGCGACCTTAGAACGCCATCAGGCAGAGCTCACATGTAGCGTTAGTCGGAAACTGACTTTCAAAAGTGATTGTTTTTTAGGTGTGTACTTATAGATTGTGACACGACTGTTACGCTGCTTCAAACCAGAACATTGTATCTCTTCTCGTTCCGAAGTTATTAGCGACCTTAGAACGCCATCAGACAGAGCTCACATGTAGCGTTAGTCGGAAACTGACTTTCAAAAGTGATTGTTTTTTAGGTGTGTACTTATAGATTGTGACACGACTGTTACGCTGCTTCAAACCAGAACATTGTATCTCTTCTCGTTCCGAAGTTATTAGCGACCTTAGAACGCCATCAGACAGAGCTCACATGTAGCGTTAGTCGGAAACTGACTTTCAAAAGTGATTGTTTTTTAGGTGTGTACTTATAGATTGTGACACGACTGTTACGCTGCTTCAAACCAGAACATTGTATCTCTTCTCGTTCCGAAGTTATTAGCGACCTTAGAACGCCATCAGGCAGAGCTCACATGTAGCGTTAGGCGGAAACTGACTTTCAAAAGTGATTGTTTTTTAGGTGTGTACTTATAGATTGTGACACGACTGTTACGCTGCTTCAAACCAGAACATTGTATCTCTTCTCGTTCCGAAGTTATTAGCGACCTTAGAACGCCATCAGGCAGAGCTCACATGTAGCGTTAGTCGGAAACTGACTTTCAAAAGTGATTGTTTTTTAGGTGTGTACTTATAGATTGTGACACGACTGTTACGCTGCTTCAAACCAGAACATTGTATCTCTTCTCGTTCCGAAGTTATTAGCGACCTTAGAACGCCATCAGGCAGAGCTCACATGTAGCGTTAGTCGGAAACTGACTTTCAAAAGTGATTGTTTTTTAGGTGTGTACTTATAGATTGTGACACGACTGTTACGCTGCTTCAAACCAGAACATTGTATCTCTTCTCGTTCCGAAGTTATTAGCGACCTTAGAACGCCATCAGGCAGAGCTCACATGTAGCGTTAGGCGGAAACTGACTTTCAAAAGTGATTGTTTTTTAGGTGTGTACTTATAGATTGTGACACGACTGTTACGCTGCTTCAAACCAGAACATTGTATCTCTTCTCGTTCCGAAGTTATTAGCGACCTTAGAACGCCATCAGGCAGAGCTCACATGTAGCGTTAGGCGGAAACTGACTTTCAAAAGTGATTGTTTTTTAGGTGTGTACTTATAGATTGTGACACGACTGTTACGCTGCTTCAAACCAGAACATTGTATCTCTTCTCGTTCCGAAGTTATTAGCGACCTTAGAACGCCATCAGGCAGAGCTCACATGTAGCGTTAGGCGGAAACTGACTTTCAAAAGTGATTGTTTTTTAGGTGTGTACTTATAGATTGTGACACGACTGTTACGCTGCTTCAAACCAGAACATTGTATCTCTTCTCGTTCCGAAGTTATTAGCGACCTTAGAACGCCATCAGGCAGAGCTCACATGTAGCGTTAGGCGGAAACTGACTTTCAAAAGTGATTGTTTTTTAGGTGTGTACTTATAGATTGTGACACGACTGTTACGCTGCTTCAAACCAGAACATTGTATCTCTTCTCGTTCCGAAGTTATTAGCGACCTTAGAACGCCATCAGGCAGAGCTCACATGTAGCGTTAGGCGGAAACTGACTTTCAAAAGTGATTGTTTTTTAGGTGTGTACTTATAGATTGTGACACGACTGTTACGCTGCTTCAAACCAGAACATTGTATCTCTTCTCGTTCCGAAGTTATTAGCGACCTTAGAACGCCATCAGGCAGAGCTCACATGTAGCGTTAGGCGGAAACTGACTTTCAAAAGTGATTGTTTTTTAGGTGTGTACTTATAGATTGTGACACGACTGTTACGCTGCTTCAAACCAGAACATTGTATCTCTTCTCGTTCCGAAGTTATTAGCGACCTTAGAACGCCATCAGGCAGAGCTCACATGTAGCGTTAGTCGGAAACTGACTTTCAAAAGTGATTGTTTTTTAGGTGTGTACTTATAGATTGTGACACGACTGTTACGCTGCTTCAAACCAGAACATTGTATCTCTTCTCGTTCCGAAGTTATTAGCGACCTTAGAACGCCATCAGGCAGAGCTCACATGTAGCGTTAGTCGGAAACTGACTTTCAAAAGTGATTGTTTTTTAGGTGTGTACTTATAGATTGTGACACGACTGTTACGCTGCTTCAAACCAGAACATTGTATCTCTTCTCGTTCCGAAGTTATTAGCGACCTTAGAACGCCATCAGGCAGAGCTCACATGTAGCGTTAGTCGGAAACTGACTTTCAAAAGTGATTGTTTTTTAGGTGTGTACTTATAGATTGTGACACGACTGTTACGCTGCTTCAAACCAGAACATTGTATCTCTTCTCGTTCCGAAGTTATTAGCGACCTTAGAACGCCATCAGACAGAGCTCACATGTAGCGTTAGGCGGAAACTGACTTTCAAAAGTGATTGTTTTTTAGGTGTGTACTTATAGATTGTGACACGACTGTTACGCTGCTTCAAACCAGAACATTGTATCTCTTCTCGTTCCGAAGTTATTAGCGACCTTAGAACGCCATCAGGCAGAGCTCACATGTAGCGTTAGTCGGAAACTGACTTTCAAAAGTGATTGTTTTTTAGGTGTGTACTTATAGATTGTGACACGACTGTTACGCTGCTTCAAACCAGAACATTGTATCTCTTCTCGTTCCGAAGTTATTAGCGACCTTAGAACGCCATCAGGCAGAGCTCACATGTAGCGTTAGTCGGAAACTGACTTTCAAAAGTGATTGTTTTTTAGGTGTGTACTTATAGATTGTGACACGACTGTTACGCTGCTTCAAACCAGAACATTGTATCTCTTCTCGTTCCGAAGTTATTAGCGACCTTAGAACGCCATCAGGCAGAGCTCACATGTAGCGTTAGTCGGAAACTGACTTTCAAAAGTGATTGTTTTTTAGGTGTGTACTTATAGATTGTGACACGACTGTTACGCTGCTTCAAACCAGAACATTGTATCTCTTCTCGTTCCGAAGTTATTAGCGACCTTAGAACGCCATCAGGCAGAGCTCACATGTAGCGTTAGGCGGAAACTGACTTTCAAAAGTGATTGTTTTTTAGGTGTGTACTTATAGATTGTGACACGACTGTTACGCTGCTTCAAACCAGAACATTGTATCTCTTCTCGGCTTCAAACCAGAACATTGTATCTCTTCTCGTTCCGAAGTTATTAGCGACCTTAGAACGCCATCAGGCAGAGCTCACATGTAGCGTTAGTCGGAAACTGACTTTCAAAAGTGATTGTTTTTTAGGTGTGTACTTATAGATTGTGACACGACTGTTACGCTGCTTCAAACCAGAACATTGTATCTCTTCTCGTTCCGAAGTTATTAGCGACCTTAGAACGCCATCAGGCAGAGCTCACATGTAGCGTTAGTCGGAAACTGACTTTCAAAAGTGATTGTTTTTTAGGTGTGTACTTATAGATTGTGACACGACTGTTACGCTGCTTCAAACCAGAACATTGTATCTCTTCTCGTTCCGAAGTTATTAGCGACCTTAGAACGCCATCAGGCAGAGCTCACATGTAGCGTTAGTCGGAAACTGACTTTCAAAAGTGATTGTTTTTTAGGTGTGTACTTATAGATTGTGACACGACTGTTACGCTGCTTCAAACCAGAACATTGTATCTCTTCTCGTTCCGAAGTTATTAGCGACCTTAGAACGCCATCAGGCAGAGCTCACATGTAGCGTTAGTCGGAAACTGACTTTCAAAAGTGATTGTTTTTTAGGTGTGTACTTATAGATTGTGACACGACTGTTACGCTGCTTCAAACCAGAACATTGTATCTCTTCTCGTTCCGAAGTTATTAGCGACCTTAGAACGCCATCAGGCAGAGCTCACATGTAGCGTTAGTCGGAAACTGACTTTCAAAAGTGATTGTTTTTTAGGTGTGTACTTATAGATTGTGACACGACTGTTACGCTGCTTCAAACCAGAACATTGTATCTCTTCTCGTTCCGAAGTTATTAGCGACCTTAGAACGCCATCAGGCAGAGCTCACATGTAGCGTTAGTCGGAAACTGACTTTCAAAAGTGATTGTTTTTTAGGTGTGTACTTATAGATTGTGACACGACTGTTACGCTGCTTCAAACCAGAACATTGTATCTCTTCTCGTTCCGAAGTTATTAGCGACCTTAGAACGCCATCAGGCAGAGCTCACATGTAGCGTTAGTCGGAAACTGACTTTCAAAAGTGATTGTTTTTTAGGTGTGTACTTATAGATTGTGACACGACTGTTACGCTGCTTCAAACCAGAACATTGTATCTCTTCTCGTTCCGAAGTTATTAGCGACCTTAGAACGCCATCAGGCAGAGCTCACATGTAGCGTTAGTCGGAAACTGACTTTCAAAAGTGATTGTTTTTTAGGTGTGTACTTATAGATTGTGACACGACTGTTACGCTGCTTCAAACCAGAACATTGTATCTCTTCTCGTTCCGAAGTTATTAGCGACCTTAGAACGCCATCAGGCAGAGCTCACATGTAGCGTTAGTCGGAAACTGACTTTCAAAAGTGATTGTTTTTTAGGTGTGTACTTATAGATTGTGACACGACTGTTACGCTGCTTCAAACCAGAACATTGTATCTCTTCTCGTTCCGAAGTTATTAGCGACCTTAGAACGCCATCAGGCAGAGCTCACATGTAGCGTTAGTCGGAAACTGACTTTCAAAAGTGATTGTTTTTTAGGTGTGTACTTATAGATTGTGACACGACTGTTACGCTGCTTCAAACCAGAACATTGTATCTCTTCTCGTTCCGAAGTTATTAGCGACCTTAGAACGCCATCAGGCAGAGCTCACATGTAGCGTTAGTCGGAAACTGACTTTCAAAAGTGATTGTTTTTTAGGTGTGTACTTATAGATTGTGACACGACTGTTACGCTGCTTCAAACCAGAACATTGTATCTCTTCTCGTTCCGAAGTTATTAGCGACCTTAGAACGCCATCAGGCAGAGCTCACATGTAGCGTTAGTCGGAAACTGACTTTCAAAAGTGATTGTTTTTTAGGTGTGTACTTATAGATTGTGACACGACTGTTACGCTGCTTCAAACCAGAACATTGTATCTCTTCTCGTTCCGAAGTTATTAGCGACCTTAGAACGCCATCAGGCAGAGCTCACATGTAGCGTTAGTCGGAAACTGACTTTCAAAAGTGATTGTTTTTTAGGTGTGTACTTATAGATTGTGACACGACTGTTACGCTGCTTCAAACCAGAACATTGTATCTCTTCTCGTTCCGAAGTTATTAGCGACCTTAGAACGCCATCAGGCAGAGCTCACATGTAGCGTTAGTCGGAAACTGACTTTCAAAAGTGATTGTTTTTTAGGTGTATTGTTACGCTGCTTCAAACCAGAACATTGTATCTCTTCTCGTTCCGAAGTTATTAGCGACCTTAGAACGCCATCAGGCAGAGCTCACATGTAGCGTTAGTCGGAAACTGACTTTCAAAAGTGATTGTTTTTTAGGTGTGTACTTATAGATTGTGACACGACTGTTACGCTGCTTCAAACCAGAACATTGTATCTCTTCTCGTTCCGAAGTTATTAGCGACCTTAGAACGCCATCAGACAGAGCTCACATGTAGCGTTAGTCGGAAACTGACTTTCAAAAGTGATTGTTTTTTAGGTGTGTACTTATAGATTGTGACACGACTGTTACGCTGCTTCAAACCAGAACATTGTATCTCTTCTCGTTCCGAAGTTATTAGCGACCTTAGAACGCCATCAGGCAGAGCTCACATGTAGCGTTAGTCGGAAACTGACTTTCAAAAGTGATTGTTTTTTAGGTGTGTACTTATAGATTGTGACACGACTGTTACGCTGCTTCAAACCAGAACATTGTATCTCTTCTCGTTCCGAAGTTATTAGCGACCTTAGAACGCCATCAGGCAGAGCTCACATGTAGCGTTAGTCGGAAACTGACTTTCAAAAGTGATTGTTTTTTAGGTGTGTACTTATAGATTGTGACACGACTGTTACGCTGCTTCAAACCAGAACATTGTATCTCTTCTCGTTCCGAAGTTATTAGCGACCTTAGAACGCCATCAGACAGAGCTCACATGTAGCGTTAGTCGGAAACTGACTTTCAAAAGTGATTGTTTTTTAGGTGTGTACTTATAGATTGTGACACGACTGTTACGCTGCTTCAAACCAGAACATTGTATCTCTTCTCGTTCCGAAGTTATTAGCGACCTTAGAACGCCATCAGGCAGAGCTCACATGTAGCGTTAGTCGGAAACTGACTTTCAAAAGTGATTGTTTTTTAGGTGTGTACTTATAGATTGTGACACGACTGTTACGCTGCTTCAAACCAGAACATTGTATCTCTTCTCGTTCCGAAGTTATTAGCGACCTTAGAACGCCATCAGGCAGAGCTCACATGTAGCGTTAGTCGGAAACTGACTTTCAAAAGTGATTGTTTTTTAGGTGTGTACTTATAGATTGTGACACGACTGTTACGCTGCTTCAAACCAGAACATTGTATCTCTTCTCGTTCCGAAGTTATTAGCGACCTTAGAACGCCATCAGGCAGAGCTCACATGTAGCGTTAGTCGGAAACTGACTTTCAAAAGTGATTGTTTTTTAGGTGTGTACTTATAGATTGTGACACGACTGTTACGCTGCTTCAAACCAGAACATTGTATCTCTTCTCGTTCCGAAGTTATTAGCGACCTTAGAACGCCATCAGACAGAGCTCACATGTAGCGTTAGTCGGAAACTGACTTTCAAAAGTGATTGTTTTTTAGGTGTGTACTTATAGATTGTGACACGACTGTTACGCTGCTTCAAACCAGAACATTGTATCTCTTCTCGTTCCGAAGTTATTAGCGACCTTAGAACGCCATCAGACAGAGCTCACATGTAGCGTTAGTCGGAAACTGACTTTCAAAAGTGATTGTTTTTTAGGTGTGTACTTATAGATTGTGACACGACTGTTACGCTGCTTCAAACCAGAACATTGTATCTCTTCTCGTTCCGAAGTTATTAGCGACCTTAGAACGCCATCAGGCAGAGCTCACATGTAGCGTTAGTCGGAAACTGACTTTCAAAAGTGATTGTTTTTTAGGTGTGTACTTATAGATTGTGACACGACTGTTACGCTGCTTCAAACCAGAACATTGTATCTCTTCTCGTTCCGAAGTTATTAGCGACCTTAGAACGCCATCAGACAGAGCTCACATGTAGCGTTAGTCGGAAACTGACTTTCAAAAGTGATTGTTTTTTAGGTGTGTACTTATAGATTGTGACACGACTGTTACGCTGCTTCAAACCAGAACATTGTATCTCTTCTCGTTCCGAAGTTATTAGCGACCTTAGAACGCCATCAGACAGAGCTCACATGTAGCGTTAGTCGGAAACTGACTTTCAAAAGTGATTGTTTTTTAGGTGTGTACTTATAGATTGTGACACGACTGTTACGCTGCTTCAAACCAGAACATTGTATCTCTTCTCGTTCCGAAGTTATTAGCGACCTTAGAACGCCATCAGACAGAGCTCACATGTAGCGTTAGTCGGAAACTGACTTTCAAAAGTGATTGTTTTTTAGGTGTGTACTTATAGATTGTGACACGACTGTTACGCTGCTTCAAACCAGAACATTGTATCTCTTCTCGTTCCGAAGTTATTAGCGACCTTAGAACGCCATCAGACAGAGCTCACATGTAGCGTTAGTCGGAAACTGACTTTCAAAAGTGATTGTTTTTTAGGTGTGTACTTATAGATTGTGACACGACTGTTACGCTGCTTCAAACCAGAACATTGTATCTCTTCTCGTTCCGAAGTTATTAGCGACCTTAGAACGCCATCAAGCAGAGCTCACATGTAGCGTTAGTCGGAAACTGACTTTCAAAAGTGATTGTTTTTTAGGTGTGTACTTATAGATTGTGACACGACTGTTACGCTGCTTCAAACCAGAACATTGTATCTCTTCTCGTTCCGAAGTTATTAGCGACCTTAGAACGCCATCAGGCAGAGCTCACATGTAGCGTTAGTCGGAAACTGACTTTCAAAAGTGATTGTTTTTTAGGTGTGTACTTATAGATTGTGACACGACTGTTACGCTGCTTCAAACCAGAACATTGTATCTCTTCTCGTTCCGAAGTTATTAGCGACCTTAGAACGCCATCAGACAGAGCTCACATGTAGCGTTAGGCGGAAACTGACTTTCAAAAGTGATTGTTTTTTAGGTGTGTACTTATAGATTGTGACACGACTGTTACGCTGCTTCAAACCAGAACATTGTATCTCTTCTCGTTCCGAAGTTATTAGCGACCTTAGAACGCCATCAGACAGAGCTCACATGTAGCGTTAGTCGGAAACTGACTTTCAAAAGTGATTGTTTTTTAGGGTGTACTTATAGATTGTGACACGACTGTTACGCTGCTTCAAACCAGAACATTGTATCTCTTCTCGTTCCGAAGTTATTAGCGACCTTAGAACGCCATCAGACAGAGCTCACATGTAGCGTTAGTCGGAAACTGACTTTCAAAAGTGATTGTTTTTTAGGTGTGTACTTATAGATTGTGACACGACTGTTACGCTGCTTCAAACCAGAACATTGTATCTCTTCTCGTTCCGAAGTTATTAGCGACCTTAGAACGCCATCAGGCAGAGCTCACATGTAGCGTTAGTCGGAAACTGACTTTCAAAAGTGATTGTTTTTTAGGTGTGTACTTATAGATTGTGACACGACTGTTACGCTGCTTCAAACCAGAACATTGTATCTCTTCTCGTTCCGAAGTTATTAGCGACCTTAGAACGCCATCAGACAGAGCTCACATGTAGCGTTAGTCGGAAACTGACTTTCAAAAGTGATTGTTTTTTAGGTGTGTACTTATAGATTGTGACACGACTGTTACGCTGCTTCAAACCAGAACATTGTATCTCTTCTCGTTCCGAAGTTATTAGCGACCTTAGAACGCCATCAGACAGAGCTCACATGTAGCGTTAGTCGGAAACTGACTTTCAAAAGTGATTGTTTTTTAGGTGTGTACTTATAGATTGTGACACGACTGTTACGCTGCTTCAAACCAGAACATTGTATCTCTTCTCGTTCCGAAGTTATTAGCGACCTTAGAACGCCATCAGACAGAGCTCACATGTAGCGTTAGTCGGAAACTGACTTTCAAAAGTGATTGTTTTTTAGGTGTGTACTTATAGATTGTGACACGACTGTTACGCTGCTTCAAACCAGTAGTATCTCTGTTCCGAAGTTATTAGCGACCTTAGAACGCCATCAGACAGAGCTCACATGTAGCGTTAGGCGGAAACTGACTTTCAAAAGTGATTGTTTTTTAGGTGTGTACTTATAGATTGTGACACGACTGTTACGCTGCTTCAAACCAGAACATTGTATCTCTTCTCGTTCCGAAGTTATTAGCGACCTTAGAACGCCATCAGACAGAGCTCACATGTAGCGTTAGTCGGAAACTGACTTTCAAAAGTGATTGTTTTTTAGGTGTGTACTTATAGATTGTGACACGACTGTTACGCTGCTTCAAACCAGAACATTGTATCTCTTCTCGTTCCGAAGTTATTAGCGACCTTAGAACGCCATCAGGCAGAGCTCACATGTAGCGTTAGTCGGAAACTGACTTTCAAAAGTGATTGTTTTTTAGGTGTGTACTTATAGATTGTGACACGACTGTTACGCTGCTTCAAACCAGAACATTGTATCTCTTCTCGTTCCGAAGTTATTAGCGACCTTAGAACGCCAGCAGACAGAGCTCACATGTAGCGTTAGGCGGAAACTGACTTTCAAAAGTGATTGTTTTTTAGGTGTGTACTTATAGATTGTGACACGACTGTTACGCTGCTTCAAACCAGAACATTGTATCTCTTCTCGTTCCGAAGTTATTAGCAACCTTAGAACGCCATCAGACAGAGCTCACATGTAGCGTTAGTCGGAAACTGACTTTCAAAAGTGATTGTTTTTTAGGTGTGTACTTATAGATTGTGACACGACTGTTACGCTGCTTCAAACCAGAACATTGTATCTCTTCTCGTTCCGAAGTTATTAGCGACCTTAGAACGCCATCAGGCAGAGCTCACATGTAGCGTTAGTCGGAAACTGACTTTCAAAAGTGATTGTTTTTTAGGTGTGTACTTATAGATTGTGACACGTCTGTTACGCTGTTTCAAACCAGAACATTGTATCTCTTCTCGTTCCGAAGTTATTAGCGACCTTAGAACGCCATCAGACAGAGCTCACATGTAGCGTTAGGCGGAAACTGACTTTCAAAAGTGATTGTTTTTTAGGTGTGTACTTATAGACTGTGACACGACTGTTACGCTGCTTCAAACCAGAACATTGTATCTCTTCTCGTTCCGAAGTTATTAGCGACCTTAGAACGCCATCAAGCAGAGCTCACATGTAGCGTTAGTCGGAAACTGACTTTCAAAAGTGATTGTTTTTTAGGTGTGTACTTATAGATTGTGACACGACTGTTACGCTGCTTCAAACCAGAACATTGTATCTCTTCTCGTTCCGAAGTTATTAGCGACCTTAGAACGCCATCAGGCAGAGCTCACATGTAGCGTTAGTCGGAAACTGACTTTCAAAAGTGATTGTTTTTTAGGTGTGTACTTATAGATTGTGACACGACTGTTACGCTGCTTCAAACCAGAACATTGTATCTCTTCTCGTTCCGAAGTTATTAGCGACCTTAGAACGCCATCAAGCAGAGCTCACATGTAGCGTTAGTCGGAAACTGACTTTCAAAAGTGATTGTTTTTTAGGTGTGTACTTATAGATTGTGACACGACTGTTACGCTGCTTCAAACCAGAACATTGTATCTCTTCTCGTTCCGAAGTTATTAGCGACCTTAGAACGCCATCAAGCAGAGCTCACATGTAGCGTTAGTCGGAAACTGACTTTCAAAAGTGATTGTTTTTTAGGCGTGTACTTATAGAT
>JAVIWB010000061.1:0-134036 GCA_031893035.1 Dermolepida albohirtum | reverse complement strand
GTAACCTCATTATTTCCAATGGGATATCCCGCATTAAGGTAATGTCTTCCGCGAGACCGCATCGCTAATGCGCTTTTTCTGAACATGCCGCCAGTGCGGTCGGAGAACTTGCGGCCTGATATATATCACTCGCGTAGCAGCATAACGCCATATTATTAAAGCACCATATACTGGCAATAAAGTATGAACTCGCAAAAATATCATTAAAAATAGATTTATTCCCTTTCTATGCTTAGAAAGGCTCCGTTTTTTTTCGGAAAAATTACCACTATCGGTGAGATAGTGGCGATAGATTGTTGTATTATTAAGATGAGAAAGGAAACTGGGGCTATAAAGAAAAAAAAAGGGTGAATAATTTATTTTGTTCGAATATATGGATTTTACAGCGCCTTCTTTTCTCTCAAAGAAGAAATAATGGTGTAATGGGAATATCGTTGGGAAAATAAGTTTTTTAAACAGCTCTTTTGGAGTATTTGCTTCAAACTAAAGTTTCCGATTAAGAATATTTACATATTATTAGGAAAAATTTGTTATAAATTGTATAAAATGTACTATAAGAGAAACGAAATTTATAATTGGTATTTAAAGCTAATAAAATGTGATCTAAAAGATAAACCGAATATACTCAATGACATTAGAATTGTTACACCTAGAAGGAACAATTTCCTGGAATTGTGCTTTTGACAACAGAATGACTATATTGACAGCTTGTTATGATAACAATTGTATCGTTTTATGTTTGACAGTTTTTGCAAAAAAAAAGTTTTTTCTTTTATTGAGTTGTTAAGAAAACGGTTTATCAGAGCTGATAAGTACAAGTTTTTTTTTTTTTCAGTTATTGTGTCTTCGCCTACTTCTGTTAAGGGTAACAAAATGCTTCCAATTCGAAGGCGTCAACAATATCACCATCTTAGTGATTTTGACAGGGGTAGAATTGTTGCTTTTAGAGAAGTCGGTTTGGCCTACCGCGAAATTGCCTGCCGTGTTGGTTCCACTGCAATGACGGTAATGCGTGTGTGTAGGGTGTGGACAGAAGAAGGTAGAGGAACACGAAACAGACCAACAGGTCAACCGAGGCGTACCGCAGCGCGTCAAGACAGGCACTTCAGACTACTAGCTCTGCGAGACCGTTTTGCTACTACGCGCCAACTCTGTGACCAATGGTTTGGTGTAGAAGGTATGCGAACATTATATCGCCGCATTCGAGCTTTTGGACTTGCTTCATACCGTCCACGATTAGTCCTTCCTTTGACTGCAGAACATCGTCGTCAACGTTTGGACTGGTGCAGAGAACGGCAGCATTGGGAAGCAGAATGGCATAATGTCGTATTCAGCGACGAATCGCGATTCTGCCCAGGCATGCATGATGGCCGTCAGAGGGTAAGACGCCGTCGTGCAGAGCGACGTGATATTGGATTTGCTGTTGAGAGGCATGTGCACAGGACTGTTGGAGTAATGGTTTGGGGGGCTATTGCATATGGAAGCCGATCACCTCTTCTGTTTATTCGGGGCAGTATGACAGCTGCGCGTTATGTTGATGACGTCCTACAAACCACTTTATTGCCTTATCTAGATGGCCGTCCACACGTCCTTTTTCAGCAAGACAACGCGCGTCCACATATTGCTCGTCGTACTATGGACTTTCTACGAGAAGCTGGCGTTAATGTTTTGCCGTGGCCACCCCGTTCACCGGATTTAAATCCCATCGAACATGTGTGGGACATAATGGGGAGAAGACTGACCAATTTGAACCAGCCTCCACAAATTCTGGCACAGTTAATCCACCAAGTTCAAGTTGCTTGGAACGAGGTGCCACAAGCAGACATCGACCATCTTATTTTGTCGATGCCTAGACGTGTACAGGAGTGTCTACAGCTACGGTGTAGCCAAACACATTATTGATTTTTTTTCAAATTAATGTTAATAAAATTTCTTGGAAATCTGATCGTTTCATTCTTGACTTAAGCTTATCACATTACCAAAAAATCACGTCCAGGAAACTATTCCTTCTAGGTGTAACACTTCTAATGTCATTGAGTATATTAATAAATATAAATTAAAAATATATCTATGGTTACTCCAATTAATCTTAAATATTTATTTGATAAAATAAAAGAAAATGATATGTAAGGTTTCTCATAGAGGCATAACAATTTTGTTGTTTAATATGAACGCACCCTTGAACGATTTTTATGATATGTCAATGTCAAAACGTCAGTCAAGGTTAACATTTTCGTCATGGTGAAGTTCACGAACGAGCAACGTTTGGTAATTATTAAAAATTATTACCACAATTTTTGCTGATCGCAATTTTAAGAACGCTTATTCCAATTTTTTCGGTCGTAATAATCGTGCCACAAGACAGGCTGTGCGTGCTATAGTGGATAAATTCGAGTCGAAATATCCACCATTGGATGTTCCTTTGCCAGTGAGACAACGCACCGGTCGAAGTACCGAAAATATCGCAGTCGTAAGTGCTTCAGTTCAAAATGAACCGAATCAGGCGATTCCACGCCGTTCACAGGAATTGTGAATCTCTCAAATCACGTTGTGGCAAATTTTGAGGAAAGATCTTCGCTTACACCCTTACAGGATCAAATAAACTCAAGAACTGAAGTCTCTTGATCATTTGAAGCGCCCAAATCTCTCCGATTGGGTTCTTTTGAGGTTTGAAGGAAATCCTGAATTTCATCGAAACATTAGTCTTTAACGATGAAACTCATTTTTGGCTTAATGGCTCTGTCGATGAGCAAAATATGCATTATTGTACAGCAACAAAGCCACGTGTACTTCAAGAGACCCCCATTACATAAAAAGATACCGTGTGGTGTGGAAACTAAATTCAGTTTTCATTTATATTTGGTCTGTTTAGTGTTAAGTTTAGTTTTTTGTAATACATTTAATAATTGCCTCATGCTCATTTAAAGCGCCGAAATTTCTCCGATTGGGCTCTGCTGAAGTTTGAAGAAAATCCTAAATTTCGTCGAAAAATCAACTTTAACGATGACGCTCATATCTGACTTGTCAATAAAAAAAATATACGTTACTGGACAGCAACAAATTCACGCGCGCTTCAAGTGACTTCATTACAATCACAAAAAGTGACTGCTTAATGTGGATTTCATGCCGAAGGTGTTATTGGACCAAATTTTTTCGTTGATGAAAATGATCGCGATGTTACGGTCAATGGAGTTCGCTATCGGGCCATGTTAGAAGACTATTTTTGGCCACAACTAAATGAACTTGACATCGGTGACATATGGTTCCAGCAAGATAGTGCCATATGCCACACAGCTAGTCAAACAATTGATCTATTAAAGGGGAAGTTCGGTAATCGTTTAATCTCGAGAAATGGCCACCTCGCTCATGCAATTTAACGACGTTGGATTTCTTTTTATGGGTTACGTTAAGTCGTTGGTTTATGCCAACAAGTTAACAACGTTAGAGAACCTCAGGGTCAATATCAAAGGCGACATTGCCAACGTTTTGGCAGATATGTACTCCACCTGGAATGAATTTCAGCCCAATATCTCAATTATTCTGTTTTATTTAAATACAAAATTGTTATGTCCTTATTGAAAAATGCGATAGATTTCGGAATACCAACAGCGAAAGAAGTACACACTTGAAGAAATAATAGCTATTATTTGAGACTGCCCAAGCCTAGTTTGCATTGCGATCTTCCCTTCAAGAGATGGAAAAAAGAAATAGTCCACGAAGATATTTATTTCGAAGAATAGGGTAATGTTCAATTGATTTAATTGATTACAATAATATATTTAGATAATTGCTATAAAAGTCTTTCAGTATAAATATGTTTTATGTATGTATCGGATGATTAAATTAACGCTTTAGGATTTTAAAGCGAAATATTGGAAAAACTGTACAGAGAAAATCTTCATGTATTTGTTAATTTTGTAGGTTAGGTTATTACAAAAGAGCATGAAACATTTGACGGCCCAAGAACGTTACGAAATTATTACAATTTACCAAACAATAAGTATATTTAAACTGTACACGAATACCAACCTGATACCAATAAAGGCGTTGGTTGTTGCCACGTCTCGGGTTCTAGGTCGCGTGTGTTGTGTCCAGACTTTTCAACAATTAAATTTTATTAAAAATATCGCGAGATACAATGGTTTTGATTCGGAAATAATCACGAGACTAATTATAAAAGTTAACTTAAAAAAGACAATCCGTGATACCACTTTGTTACCTCAAAACAAAAGCGATAAACCGTTTCACCAAGTTACAAAAAATTTAAAGAAGGCTTTTAAGGAACGCAGATGCAAGTTACATTTTGGTTTGGAAACGCAAAAGATAAAGTCAAGTTCAATCAGAAATCCGGGATATATGAAATAAATTGTCGGGCTTCTGATAAAAAAAAACATTGGTCAAATGAAACACTCAATAGCAATCAGGTGTAAAGAATATATCTCGAACATCAAGTTTAATCGACCTGAGAAATACAGTTAGCGAAACATGTGTTAGAAGATATTCATAGAGTAACCGCGGATTATCTACATTTAGTCAAACATATAAATAATTACCTTGAATTAGACAGTTACGAGAGCATCGTCATTGTGAAAAATAAATAAACCATGTGGTTAATGCGGACTAGGAGTTATGTAAGCAATTAGTAGGTAATAATAGTATAAATAACTTTTACGTATATATATATATTAATTGTGAACACCCGTATATGGTAATTTTCCATTATAAACACTTCTTGGAACATTAAAAGACATACAATAAGGTTCTCGTGACAAATGGCTGTTAACGCATTGGGCAAGTGTCCATTAATCGCACCACCGAGGTGATTTTGTATCTTAAAAAGTAAAAAGATTTATTATATGTTAATTAATTGCCATTGCAAGTTTAATAATTCTATATTAGATTTATTTTTACATCGACTTTGTGGTGATTTTATATGTGAATCCAAAATTTTAATTATTTTTTAGAAGCTGTTAAAGAAGAAATGTTTTCTTTAATAAAGTTATCGTAAGGTAATTTTGATGGAGCCTGTGGTTGATTAACTTAATCGTGCACTTGTGTGCGTCTTTGGCTTTTAACGGTACAGATCGTGTGCGGAATTTGTTTTCGTACGGGTATTTTGCCGTAGTTTTCCCAGGTGCGACACTGTTTAATTATCTGCTAATGATGACAACTTAGTTGTCGAAATACGTATACAGAATACGAAAATTAATGTGGAAAGGGGTTATATACCAACCTTCAGTAATTAGGTTATCGTAAATTTATTATTTAAATTTCGGGGTTCGAAATCATATTCTGGTTTCTACGAGTTCCGGGAAGGCACGACCGTTAAAAGGGTACATAAGTGATTGTAGAGGCATACATTGGTACAAGTGTTTTAAGACTGAGAAATATTGACTTACAGATGTCCTGTGAACGTCAGTGTGTGTTTGGTTTTGGCGGGATGAATGCGTGGAATCTTTTCTGTGTGATACTGTTGATTAATAATCTGCTGGCGGCAACTTAGTTGTCGAAATATGTATACAGAGCACGAAGATCGATGTGGTAGGTGTTTTTGCCCTTCTTACGTATATTAATCCTTACACTTTGTTACATATGTACATAGAAGTAAGTAAACAGTTGTCTTTTCATATCGAATATCACACATACATATATACTCTACAGTTCGTTCGAAGCAAGAAGTGTAAAGAAAAGGAAACACGTTAAAGCAATCCTAAAAGTCGTACGAATAAAATGCGACAACCGAACGCGATCGATTGATGTGCTTCGAATATCACTGGGGCACCATTTATTTTCGCAAGTGAACCGACATCGCGCGCCGCCTTTGATCGGGTCGAATTTCAATATGCATACGTCCGGAATGGAGATCCCTTTAGAAATCATTCACCGCAAAACATGAAACGCTCCCAATCGAGATACGTGAACCATTTACTGCGTCAACTTGAACCACATTAATGTTATCGAGTCGGGGAGCGACACGTAACACGTAACGCAGCTTGGTTCCGTGATTTGTACACACACACAACGCGGACATATACACACATACGAGCGTACCCCGCACATACATATATTCGAATTCGACGGATCGATTTAATAATATTGACATATTCGAGATGACGGAACTGGAGTGCAACTCATCCATCCGTTTTATAGAACGCCCTCTCCACGTCTACCGTCTAAATCGAGATTCTCGGGGTCTGAGAGGTCTCCAGTGGAGTTTTCGTTATTAAAAGGGATGCATGTGCGGAGTCGTGTTGATTCCATACCTCTCCCGGCTGTACTCGATAATATGCCGACTTGTTCTTCTTATTAGTTCCCGCTGGGTTATTTGAAATGATGAAGGCATTCAGTTAAATTGGAAAACGATGTATTACGTACAGCATGCATCTACGGGATGAGATTTTAAGGTCTGTTGTTACGGAGAATGTTTTTTCTATTAAACGAGTTTGTAAATTTTGGAATAAGAATCAAGCCCACACTACAACTTTGCAGTAAAATAAACAATAAACGAATTCTAAAATTTGACATTATGCTTAACTCTATTAAATACCGAATCGATCTCTGCTGTAAAATGTATAGTCAAGAAGATTCCAGTAATTAATTGAATAGTAAAAGACATAATCGAAGTAAAGAACCAAAGTATCGCCAGGCTGAAATACTAGGAGAAGGCAGGTCAACTGTGCGAAGCAATAATTCGAATGTTAATGAGATCGTGATTGCGACGCGTTTCGAGGAATTCAACACTCATCAGGCAACCTTTGATGTCATTAACGAACCATTCTCTGTAGGTTTATCGTGTCTTTTACGATATAGCGAAAAATGGAAAGAAAAACTATACTTCCCTCTATCGTAAAACCAAACAATTGTCTGAAGTCCGTGTTTGTTCCGCTGGAAGTACAACTAAGTTGTCACGATGTGTATATTAACAGGACATTTTAAACTTGATATAAGCTATATAGCTTACGGCAAGTCGAATACAATCATTTATTGATTCGATAGCTGTAAAGATTTTAAGATCATCAGCAATGATAACAATCGAGTCAAAATGATTATTAAAGGATAGTAAAAGCAATATTAGATCCAGATTATATCCCTAGGAACACCTGAAACTGCATAAAAACGCGTGACGAGAATATATATTATCCGTTCAAAAGATATGTTTCGGAAAAATGTTAATAGTGACCCAACTGAAGATTCAATTAATACATGATGATATATTCGATCAAAAGCTTTTGATATGACTGTTTATACCATATCAACAAGCCTCTGGAAATCTCCTCTGGAAGTCCTGGATTCATCATTATGATGTAGAGACCAAAATACAAAGTAATAAGTGGACACATCGAGTTTTACCACCGCCGAGAAAATTCAAGATGCAACCTTAAGCAGGAAAGGTCATGCGATCCGAATTTTGGGATGCTGAAGGCGAAACTTTAGTAGATTTCCCGCAGAAGGAGGCTACAATTACAGGTGCTTATTATGTCAATTTAATTCCCAAATTACGTGACGCGATAAAAGAAAAAACGTCGGAGGAAGTTGCGCAAAGGTGTTCTCTTGCATCAGTATGCAAGGCTTTTTTAGGCTTCAAATTAGTTGAATATCCACCATATTCGTCAGATTTAGCCGCCAGCGATTACCAACTGTTTCCGAAACTTAAAGAGCACTTGCGTGGTAAACAATTTCCATCAAATAATGAAGTGATATGTACGGTAAATCATTGGTCTGCAGAGATTGAACAATTTTTTTTTTGGGAAGCGTTAGAAATGCTAACAGCGATGGGAAAAATGTGTTAACCTTAATGGAAACTGTGTAGAAAAATAAAAGTAAAATATCTGCAAATTTTTTATTGTTAGTGGGTCGTGGGTGGAGCAAAGGGATCGCCCTCGTATATTTCTTTCTTTTCAAAAAGTGTTTGTTTGTACAATAGATGAAAGTACAGTTTGTTCATTTTTGCTGTATCACAAAAGGTACGATAAACCTAAATAGAACAGTTGGTTAATAAGATCAAAGGTTGTCTGATGAGAATCGACTTAGTCAATCAGAATTTCATTAACATTTGAACTTTTTTATTTTAACACCATGTATATTCTTTCCATAATCTTTCAAAGACAATTAAGAAGAATACACGTTGACATTCTGTCGACATTTATGATTTATCAGGATGGCTCAATTGTAGCGCGGTTACGACGAATGACTTCCGGAATCTAAAATAGAACAGTCGGAGAGCGTCTGGGCTGGTGGGCGAGCGAGCAATAAAATGGGAACGAGGGGATAAGGAACTGGAGAAGGTAAAGAAAGCAGACAGCACTGTTACTGCCCCATCCTGTTCAATTAAAGGCGTCTGTTTATTGTCATAAATCAAGGTGGGCGTGTTGCGAATATGCGTTCAGCCGCGCGGAAAGCGATTTAAGTTGAGCGTTCCGAATCGAGATCAGTAATTGCGACGGATTATTCACCTTTCGGATCGTAATTGGACGACATCATTAGGGTCTCGGAATGATGGAAGTGGAAGATATTTATACCGAATGAGGTAGAGTCAAACGTGAGTTCTTCGGCAATTATGAAGATATTTAAATTCAGCTTGCATTTACCATTAATTACCTAAACTCGTCTACTTTAGATATAAGTTTCGCCGAGTATTCTCCAAATTACCCTAAATTTTCTTTATTATTTGGTTGTTGGGAAAACATGATGCATTTCTGTTACCGGCGTTTACTTTTGCATGTATTAAAGTAATTCGCATCAATCTCTATGCTATTTCATATGATATATTCTATATTCATTTTGGAAAAAGAAACTAAGCGGGCGAGAAATTTTACAAAAATGGAAGACCAAAGTGTGCATTTTCCACATAATTTACTGTTTTACTATTTTCAACAACAAGAACCACTACTGTAGCAACATACAACATATCCTGACGACTCGATACTCTGGCATCCCATGCTAACCCAATGTTATTCTCAAGCTATTTCAAAAGAATATAAATAAAATTCAGCAATGGTTAAAAACATGGAGCATCAAAGTGAATGAAACCAAGTCCATGCATGTTCAACAATGACAAATTTTTGCAGTGTTTCTCAATATGTGAGCTAAGTTGACAAGCAGAGACAAGTTGATGTCATGTACACTCATCTAACATATGCTTTTGATGTTATTTGTCACACTGCTTTACTTTCCAAACTCAGTTCTTTTGGGTTTGCTTCGTCTGTGTTTGCACTGATGACATCTTATGTCTCGTATGTTTCTTACGATGGCTTTTCATCGCACGATTTTGTAGCAAGCTCTGGGGTTCCACAAGGATCGAATTTGGACCCACCACTTTTCGTTCTACTTATCATTGATCTTTTCGATTATCCTGTACTAGCAAATGCTGATGACATTAAGATTTATTATAAAATAGAATCCGTTGAGAACACTTGTAAAATGCAATCAGCTCTGGAATACATTCAAGAATGGTGTAATAGCTATTTCAAAAGAATATAAATAAAATTCAGCAATGCTTAAAAACATGAAGCATTAAAGTGAACGAAACCACGTCCATGCATGTTCAACAATGACAAATTTTTGCAGTGTTTCTCAATATGTGAGCTAAGTATTTGACAAGCAGAGACAAGTTGATGTTATGTACACTCATCTAACATATGCTTTTGATGTTATTTGTCACACTGCTTTACTTTCCAAACTCAGTTCTTTTGGGTTTGCTTCGTCTGTGTTTGCACTGATGACATCTTATGTCTCGTATGTTTCTTACAATGGCTTTTCATCGCACGATTTTGTAGCAAGCTCTGGGGTTCCACAAGGATCGAATTTGGACCCACCACTTTTCGTTCTACTTATCATTGATCTTTTCGATTATCCTGTACTAGCAAATGCTGATGACATTAAGATTTATTATAAAATAGAATCCGTTGAGAACACTTGTAAAATGCAATCAGCTCTGGAATACATTCAAGAATGGTGTAATAGCTATTTCAAAAGAATATAAATAAAATTCAGCAATGCTTAAAAACATGAAGCATTAAAGTGAACGAAACCACGTCCATGCATGTTCAACAATGACAAATTTTTGCAGTGTTTCTCAATATGTGAGCTAAGTATTTGACAAGCAGAGACAAGTTGATGTTATGTACACTCATCTAACATATGCTTTTGATGTTATTTGTCACACTGCTTTACTTTCCAAACTCAGATCTTTTGGGTTTGCTTCGTCTGTCTTTGCACTGATGACATCTTATGCCTCGCATGTTTCCTATAATGGCTTTTCATCGCACGGATTTGTAGCAAGCTCTGGGGTTCCACAGGGATCGAATTTGGATCCACCACTGTTCGTTCTACTTATCATTGATCTTTTCGATTATCCTGTACTAGCATATGCTGATGACATTAAGATTTATTATAAAATAGCATCCATTGGGGACACTTATAAATTGCAATCAGCTCTGGAATACATTTAAGCATGGTGTAATACGTATCAACGAAGACTGAATGGGAATAGATGTTGGGTAGTGACATATACAAGGAAAAGTGCACTATTACTACTGGATTACAGAAGAGATGAGTTCTTAACGGGCAATTTCAAATTAAAGACCTGAGAGTTACCTTCGACCATCAACGTTGAAACTACATATTCTGGAAATTTGTGTATCTGCATGTAAATCTTTAGGATTTTTAATGCGTGTTCCTAAGTACTTTAGTGATATTGGAATACTAAAATCTCTTTATTATACTCTTGTTATTAGCAAGCTGGAATATGTTGATATTATATGGCAAGCTACTTTTGCTTCTAACTGTCCACTGCTTGATTGAATACATAGACGATTCCTAAAATTTTGCGAGTGAGTCCCGGTCATGTCGGACAACAGAGTATGATGAAGAAAGTAATAAATTGTCGCATATTCCAATACACAAAAATGCTTCTTGCTCCGCCTCCAGTTTGGGATATACTGAAAGATACTGAACTCGTTCTGCCACCTGGTGTACACAATACAAGCTTGCTGAGTTTATGGTTATTTTTGTATATGACTCATATTTATGCTTGTAATACTTTCGAATATACAGCGTTTTGAAAATGAATGAATATTTTATAGTAACTCTGCACTATTATACGGGACAGATAGATTGTATAGCAGGCACTTCCTGCATTCGCTTACATATAAACGCAGGGAACTTGTTCTACTGTATATAACATACGACGTTCCGGATCTATCACAGTATTTTCATGCAATTCTAAGTACGTCTTTCTTTGTATTATTGAAAACACTCCTCTTCGCTCCAAAATTCGATCTATGGTTAGTATTCAATAACTTTTTTTAAATAGATTTTGGAGTGTTCACTGAATTGTTGGCCAATACAGCATAATCAATCTGTTCGTTTTGCATATTTTGTAAGAAGCTATTCAATTATCTTTTCAAATCGAATATTACACAATCTACGGTTCTTTCAAAGTAAGAAATGGTAAAAAGGAAACGCGTTACAAGCCATTCTAAAAGTCCTACGAATAAAATGCGACAACCAAATGCGATCAATTGATGTGCTTTGAATATCACTAGGGCACCATGCTCTCGATGTGATGGGATTTTAAAGGTGGCGTGCTTTTCGAGCTTCTGTCAAGGACAGAAATAATCACTTTAAATGTACACTGTCGGTACAGTTAAAACGATTCTATCATCCAGAAACTTGTAGAACTCCATAGCCGTAAAGGAGTGGTATTTTGTTACAACGACGTAACACCATATACAAGTTTGATAGCCCGCCAAAAATTATAGAATCTCGGATGGGACGAAACTTGTCGAACATTCAGGTTTCTTTTGTTTCTTCAATATGCTTTGCGTGGTGTACCTTTTGATTCAGCATCTTGGGAAGTTTTTCGCCGGTAAAAATAGGTCCTTCATTGAGCCAAGAATTATGAAGCCCATCGAAAGTTGGTGAAAGGTTATAGAATAAACCGAGCTTTATATAATTGATTGCTCCTTTTTTATACTAATAGTTAATAAAACATAAATAAAATTACTTATGGAAGATAAAAAAAACGTCATGACAACACAATATATTACAAATAGTTTTATATCCAAGGAATTAAGTCATGTTACCAAAGCTCTTATAAATACTAATTTCTCCAACCATAATATTCAGCGAACTATAGACCGACATCTTAATCTCAAAATCCCACAACTTAATACACAGCTTACATCATCTCTCCCCCTCCCTAAAGCCCACCTACCCTATTTACAAGTTGTTACTGACCGCATCAGTAGGATTCTTCTCAAAAACAACATTAAAACCATCTTCAAACCCCATTTCAAATTATCTGACCCTTTTTCCGTAAAAGACCATGTTTCTTTAGAATCATCTGGTGTGTACAGGATTCCTTGTTCATGCGGTAGGGCATATATTGGTGAAACAAAGCGGTCTGTCGGCACTCGTGTTTCTGAACATGAGCTACTAGGCTGCTGCGCATAGCCGGTTCTGCACTCGCCGAGCATAAGCTGGAAACCGGGCACCATTTAATTCGACCAAGATCCTATCCCGCACTAACCATTTCTATGGTCGCAAAATCCGTGAAACTATAGTGATCTTTAAGTACCCCAATAACCTTAACCGCGATGATGGCTACTCCCTACATAACGCTTGGCAATCCTGCATCTCCAAACTATCCAACCGCAACCGTAACGCTCCATCGACCCATGACCCATTATCCATATATAAACCCGTCCCCCATGGACTTACACCAGTTTCAGTGCAGTAGTTCAGCCCTGAAGATGTCCCATACAAATGGGTACGAAACGTCGGCAGATATACAAGTGACGCGGTTCTAGCCCGGAAATCCAGAAGCAGATAGTTTTAGGGATTTCGTATTTGTTACTAAAAGACGACATACTACATAAATGCAAAATTACAATATTACAAGTTGTAACCGAAAGCTCTGTACATTTACCAGCTGTTTTTATACAATATTGCAGGTAATATTACGTTTATATATTGTCCTGGACATAATCCGCTGCAGGTTATTGTATCACCGTTACCAGTTCACTATACAAATTACTTCCATTAAATTTAATTCAACATATTTCCGCTATTCGAAATTATTTGTCGACGCGCTCGTACGGACGATGATACGCTACAACGCGTTAGATTCCCATAGTTTTCCAATAATAATGCTTTTAAATGTACTGCTAGTAACAGAGGTTGCAGCTTTTGAAACTGGAAACTAAAACCAAGCGATCGATTCATAACTCCAAATAAAAAGCCGACAAAATCCTCTAAATTCAGTTCACTTATGAATTTTTAATTTATTTCATTTTCGGACAAGGTCGTTGTTATAAGAAGAAATAAAAAAAAGAGGAGAAAAATTTTGGAAGTAGGTGTATATGTACATATGTCTTCTATGTAGTATATAAATCAATGTTTTCAGATGGCATTAATATCTTAAACTGTTACGCTGTAAATGGATACGTTGGCTACAAGTTTGTTGCCAGGCCTGGTGTGAATAATAAATTCGTTCACGAGTCCTGGTTAGCTACAGCGTCATAATGAATGAAAAAAATTATTAATGGAACATGTGGAAAGTTCAAAAAATAATAGTAAAAAGAATGACAATATTATCTTTGCAATAAATAAATGAAAGAACTACGAATTCCAGTAACAAAATAGTTAATGCTGTTACGTCTTTCTAACTATTAATGTAGAGATTAATATTGTAACACCCATAATTCCTTCCTGAAGGATCTCCTTGGCTTCTTCTAGGGCTGGAACTAGTTAGTTATTCGGAGAGTTGGGGAGGGTTTTCACATTAAAAGATCTTACGCGGCATTTCCCAGTCTCTAGAAGTGCTATTGTTACACGTTCATTTCATCTTTTATTCATATTTTGTGAAGCCCGCTGTATATTATATTTCGTAAATCGCATCTTATAATTAACTTGATTCTTTCGATATTACTACGCCATCTGGGATGTGTTAGAGAAGGGTTGTCATAAGTGTTAGTCTAGGAATCTATGGTTCATCTCTTGAGTAAGCCAGTTAATTATTCCGAAACTAATTTACGTGTTTAATTGTTGATACCTTTAACTGGAATTATTCCAAGTAATTTGTAATTAATTGTTGAAATAATGAACTTGTAATTTGCGTTTTCCTCCGCCTTTTTTTGCACTCGTTCTTCTGTTCCGCTTCTACCTTCGGAGAAGTTAAGTCTTCTTCTATCATACAGTAGAGATCAATTTACCTGAGTGTAGCGTATGTCAAAAGTCCGAAATGGATAATAAACCTACAGTATTTACTGTGAGTTATGAATTTTTTTGTCTCCCTGCAGGCTAATTAGTAATATTAGATGTTTTATTCCAAAAAAAAGGGAACTTCTTTTATGACAATTAAATATCGAACGTATTTTGTGGATTCCCTTTGCCTTCAATATTGGTTCAGTGTTATAACACTGTGGCGTCCATTTTTCTTAAGATATATACCCATAGGGAACCCCCTAGTCCTCGAGTTTTTTTTGAGCTAGTTTTAGCACCTTGAAGATCACGCAAAGGATCGTTTAAGATAAGAATGCGAGCGTTTATTTATTGTACTATCAATCACAGTGATCTGGGAATTACACAATAGTGAAGCACGTGTATTTCAAAAGAATACATATTATTGGAAGTTTAGAGGAGCAACAGTCATAATAAGAGTAAAAGAAATGAATCCCAAGTGAACAATAATAATTATGTCTTTTGTTAAACAGCAAACATAATAAAGTGAAAGGTGAGGCACAATATTAACTGAAATAGCGAGGGGGTACTCAAAAATAATTGGAATGGCAACGCTGTGGGTGGGGCTTGCCTAGCACGCACTTCTGCCTCTAGGTGCGTGAGACGCAACTTGATCTATGTTCGGTGCAGTCGGTTCTTTCGCCGAATATGGTTGTGTTTTGTTGCAGTGCATTTTTTGTAAAAGCATTTTCGTTTGCTCGTCGTTTTTTGTAATGACGTGTTTAAGTGAAGAGCGTACGGCTGTTCTACTTGGAGGTTATTAGAAGATTACGTAACAGACCATCATGACAATGACCTGCTCATACAGCCTTATCAGTTCGCCAGATTTTTTCTAAAAACAGCATGACTTTGTGCGACTTTTTTTTGTTTCCACGAAGAAGATGGACATGAAAAAACATCGTTTTAATGACGCGGAAGAGGTGAAGAATAAAACGACACACCAGCTCGCAGCCATACAGAAAGAACGAGTTCGAACAATGTTCCCAACAATGAAATCATCCATTAGACAAGTGTATAAAGTTAAATGGAGAGTATATTGAAGGTGTTAAGGTTGTTTTGTAAAAAAAATAAAAGTTTTTATAGAGAAATTCTGGTTATTTTTGGGTCTACCCTTGTATATACAAAAAAATAAATGCTGATAATAAGAGAGTTAACAGACAATAATCAACTGACATCAGCGACTAATTATATTACAGCAAAACTCGATGATATGACCCCCACGTATATGTATATTTGGTTCTCAACAGCTACATAAATAACAGGTTCATATACCAAAGAGTTTTCATAAAAGAAAAAGAAATAAAAGAAATTCTATATAATTATATACACATTTCAATTGAATAATAGGCTTGGTCTGTTGATTTCTTTTCCACTGCTCAAATAAATTATTACGAGTCGACGTTTATCATAAGATATAATTTACGAAATATTTGCCCTTTGATATGTTATATTTTCATTAATTATTTATTAAAATATGAGGATAGTTCCAAATTTCAACGCAATCAATGTAATGTGTTAAGTTCACAAAATGTTAACCCAAAAATCTAATGACGTATACGGGAAAGACGTACCCATTAAAACGAATAAATATTCGAGGGTCCACCGTCCAAACAGATTCGTTAAAATCACGAATTTCCCATCGTGCCTTATACATTTCCTTGCTCCGAATCGAAAACCCTTGATAAAAATTAACTCTAAAATAACGATCTTTCATTCGAGCACTTCGTCTTCGTTACCTACCGCAGAGCGCAGGGAAATGAGATTAATATCTTTAACGATGGTAATGCGACTCTGAGCGTATTAATTTCTTTTTTGTTCTTTCCAATTCCCTTTGTTGAAACCGAGTCGTGACGTCGTCCACGTTCATTCGAGCGCGAACCATGTTTCTAGGTCCTTCCGGCGGCAAAAACCAGAAACTCGCCAGGCAAATCGGTAACTATAAATTCACGCGTAAAGAGGCTCTTGTAATTTGGAATCTTCCGTCACTGGAATATATATTCTGATCGAGGCATGCTAAATAGGTTGTGGTATTTTTATATTTAAACACTAAATTATCATTTTGCTATGAATATCAAGATTTCAGTTGTAATAATGTTTATTTATAATAATAAATAATAAATTTCAACACATATTCGTAAAAAAAACGCCCATTATATGTATATTAAAAAAATAAAGGGTGTTTCAAATTTCGCGGTTTTTTAAAAGAATAAATAAAACACATAATTTGCATTCACTTTCAAAAACTTTTTATTGGTAATTGAAGTATCAGTTTTGACATTTACATGCGAAAAACAATGTCTGCCAAATGGCCTCCTCTTGCAGCTCCACAGGCGTCCACTCTTTTAAATTTTCAATGACATTTTAACATAATTGAAACTCTATCTCACCAATGACACGAATAATTTCATCTTTCAAAGCAGGAATTGATTGTGGATTGTTTTTACAAACCTAACTTTTCACATAACTCCAAAGAAAATAGTCTAACGGTGTCAAATCACATGATCATGGTAGCCAATTAACATCACCGTTTCTTGAGATTACACGTCCAGGATATTTTTCTCTCAATAAACCAATTGATTCGTGTGCAAAGTGAGGTGAAGCGGTAGTGCCATCCTGTTGAAACCACATATCCTTTAGATCAATATTCATTTATTCAGACCACAAAAATTCGGTTATCATCCGACGATATCGATCACCATTGACAGTTACAGCTTCACCAGCAGCATTTTCAAAGAAGTAAGGTCCAATTACACCACCTGACCATAATGCACACCAAACAGTAACTCGTTTAGGATGTGTAGTCTCATGAATAATTCGTGGATTTTTCTCACCCCAAATATGGCAATTTTGTTTATTAACATAGCCACCAAGTTCAAAATGTGCCTCATCGAGAAATATTATTTCTTGAGAAAAATCAGCTGGTTGTTCATTGATGAAATTGACAAATGAACGACGTTTTAAATGATCTAATGGCTTCAGTTCCTGTGTTATTTGAACTTTATATGCCTTCAGAGCTAAATCCTTGTATAAAATACGCCATGTTGTTGATCCACTAAGTCCAAGTTGTTGTGAACGTCGTCTAATGGACATTTCAGGATCTTCAGCAACACTTCCACGAACCAAACCAATATTTTCTTGTGAACGACCACTGCGGCTGTATATTTCACTTTTTTGATCTTCCACGGTACAGGTCGCTTGAAATTTTTTAATAATTCGACTAATAGTGCTTTCTGTTGGGCGATTATGTAAACCATAAAATTCACGTAATTTTCTAAAAACTCTATTTACAGAACGCTGATTTTCATAAAATAATTCAACAATTTGAAAGCGTTGTTGTACCGTGTACAAAGCCATTTTTATAAATGTCATACATCACACTTTTTAAATGCCCACATACCCAGAGAAATTCAGTGCGCCATCTATATTTTCTTTATTCTTAAACAAACCGCGCAATTTGAAACACCATTTAGATTTAAAAAAATATCTAGAAAAATAAGAAAAGATATAATTTTCTTATTAAAATTTATTATTAAAGAATTATAGAAAAAAACTATACTTTCCTCTATCGCACAAACAATTGTCCGAAAGAAGAAAAAAAAAGTTCGTGCTCATTCTGCTAGATATTCAATTAAGTTGTCTTGACGCATATATGGACACGTTTATTTAATAAAACTTAATTATATGACAATACTTGTCCTAGAATCCGGTGCTCCGCCTGTGGCACTACACCGGAACATATATGGACAGTATACTTTAACCTTTTCTTTATTTTATCTCCTCTGTCGTAAAAACAAGCAATTGTCCGAAAGAAGAAAATATGTAAAAGTTTGAGCTCATCCTGTACAACCTCGACGCGTATATGGACAGAATATTTTAAATTTGGCACATAAGCTATAAAGTGTACACGTAAGAAAATAATTCAAATGTAATGAGGTCCTGATTGTGACGCGTTTTCAGTAATTCAACTCTAATCAGGCAACCCTTGATCTCATTAACGATCTCTTCTGTGTAGCTATATCGTATCTTTTTCAATACAGCGAAAAATGAGACAAAAACTCTAAAAACTGTTTTCCTCTATCGTAAATGAAAGAGTCTGTTCAAATTACCGATTACAATATTTTAAAGAACATTTTTTGCTCGAAAACTTTTCTCATATGAATAATAACGAACAAAATTGGTTCCAAAATATAATGTTGATATAATTCTATGTTTAGAAAAGTTTTTGAATTGTGAATTTATATGAACAATTAATAATAGCAAAGATATTTTCAATGTTTCTATTAATATGATGAACTTTGAAAATATCAGGTTTTCCAATAGTGACATAACAATTTTGTCTTTTAATATAAACGTACCCTTGAACGTTTTCCATGATTTGTCAACATCAAAGTATCAGTCAAGGTTAAGATTTATATCATGGTGAAGTCCACTAATGAGCTACGGTTGGAAATTATAAAAATCTCTACTGCAATTCGGAGTCGGTGATCGCACCTTTAATTGCACTTACTCCAATTTTCGATCGTAATAATCGTTCCACCAGAGAGACGGTGAGTGCTATAGTTGATAATATCGAGTCAAAATATTCACTATAGGATGATTGTGTGTCAGTGAGACAACTCACCGGTCGAAGTGCTGAAAATACCGCTGCCGCAAGTGCTTCAGTTCAAAATGAGCAAAATCAGACGATTCCACGTCGTTCACAGGAATTGGTAATCTCTTAATCCACATTGTGGCGAATTTTGCGTAAAGATCTTGGCCTACACCCTTACAAGATCAAAGTAACTCCAGAACTGAAGTCTCTTGATCATTTGAATCGTTAAAACTTCTCCAACTGAGCTCTTCTAACGTTTAAAGAAAATCCAAAACTTCATCGAAAAATCATCTTCAGTGATGAAGATCATTTTTGGCTTAATGGCTATGTAAATAAGAAAAATATGCGTTACTGAACAGCAATAAACTCACACGTGCTTCAAGAAACTATATTACAACCACAAAAATTGGCCGCGTGGTGTGGATTTCATACCAGAATTGTGATTGGACTACAATGATCGCCATGCTACACGGTCAATGGAAAACGCTATCGTGCCAAGTTGGAAGACTATTTTTGGCCGGAATTGGATAGACTTGACATCAGTGATATGTGGCCCCTGCAATATGGTGCCTCATGCCACACAGCTGGCATTGATCTATTGAAGGGGAAGTTCGATAACCGTGTATTCTCGAGAAATGGTCAACTCGCTCATGCGATTTAACGCCGTTGGATTTACTTTTATAAGGTTACGTTAAGTAGTTTAGTTGCTTTATGCCAATAAGTGAAAAATGTTAGAAGAGCTCAGGCACAATATCGAACACGAAATTGCCAACGTTCCGGCCGATATGTGAGTATTTGAAAATTGGCTCCAAAGAATCGATCGCTGCAAACGTGCTTGCGGTGGTCATATGAACGAGATCGAATTCCATAGTTAAATGTAATATATGGACTGCATGTGGAATAAATTTCAGCTCAATATCTTAATGATTCTGTTTTATTTAAATACAAAATTGTTATGGCATTGAGAAATCCGATATATACTTTATTCTTTTAAATTCTAATTTTCAACTTTTCGAATCTACTTTCTACAGATTTTGGCTTAATTTAACGCTGTACTTTATTATTGTATTGTCTTCTTAATGGAGTAATTTTTTGGGCAATAAAGACATGTATTATTGTCATTATTAACATTATTAAAACGCAAGTTATGTCTCTTTGTATTTGTCGTTTACAATATAGTTTATTAATCACTTTGTAGATAATATTTTCAGTTAATTTCCCTTCTTCTAACGTAAGTAAAAGAGTGCGCAGGATTATAAAATTTTCTCTTTTGATGTTCTATACTTATTTAATGAAAATTTAATCTCTGACTCGTTATAATTGCAAAAATTTACGCTTGAACATTTTGTTATTTGTATCTAATAAAAGACAACTTTTTAATCAACCTAATTCGCTTCCCTACTAACTTCAATAATGCGTTTCTAGGAAATGATAAATTCTTCATCAGACTTGCAGTTAAATTGAGTTTCGCGTCTTAATACAGCTAGCCAAGAATATAATCCGCATTGTATTAAATAACTAGGAAATTTCTGTTGTTATATTCAAAGAACACTTGGTGATGTTGAATTTTTTATGTTTGCATAAAGAAGGACAATAAAAAGCATAATTAGAAAACAAAGTTTTATATACTTCGCGTTCCGTAAGTCCTGCGCGCGCCGTTTTGAAACATCATCGAAACGACGCCGAAGCATGCACCTGTTTTTGTTGACTCTTTTAAATCCGATATGCTCTCTAAAGTTTTTGTGATAAAAGTTTGTCTGTCAGTTCTGGCACATAATAAAGCAGGTCTTGCAGGCTCTCGTTTTTATAGTTTCGAATTAACAATAAACGAGCAAGTAGTTCGTAAAACTTTTACGACACGTTTGTACTTGTTTTACCGGAGCTTATTTCAAGTTAATATTCCGGACTTAACTTTTGTCCTTGTTAGTAACCAGAGAGTGCAGAATGTTCGACACATTATAACCATTGTATATTAGCTTGGCAGATGTGGACTGTAACATAGAAAACAATGCATACGAACACGTTAATTATATTGGGTCTGGGAAAAAGTTCGTGGCGTTTTTCCCGATAGATGGCATTGGTTGCCGATAACTAAAGAACAACAAGTCACAGCGACACCATCGACGGCTCGTTTTTTAGATGACCTTCCGAACGTTAGTTTGAGCGTAGAAACATTGTAATCGGTGCAGTGGTTGGAAAGTTATTCGCACTTGAAAATGGAGAAGAATAATGAGAAATTTCGCTATATTCTGCAATATTATTATGATAAGGGGAAGAACGCTGCGCAGGCTTGTGATAAAATTTGTGCTGTGTACGGTGAAGGTACTTTATCGAAATCTGTTGCGCGGAAATGGTTCGCTCGCTTTCGTTCTGGAAATTTCAATGTGAAAGATGAGTCACGCTGCGGTCGTCCAATCACTGAAAAATCTGATGAAATTCTTGAAAAAGTCCAACAAGATAAGCATATCAGCAGTGTCGATATTGGCATGGAGCTAGGCATTGACCACAAAACTGTTTTGAACCATTTACACAAAGCTGGTTACAAAAAAAAGCTTGACGTATGGGTTCCTCATGAGTTGAGCGTGAAAAACATGATTGACCGAATTAACATCTGCGATGCGCTGCTGAAACGGAATGAAATCGAGCCGTTTCTGAAACGTTTAATAACCGGAGATGAAAAATGGATTACGTACGATAATCGGAAGCGTAAAAGATCGTGGATAAAGGATGGTGAGCCGTCACAAGCGTTCGCTAAGCCAACATTGACGCCAAAAAAAGTGATGCTGTGTGTATGGTGGGACTGGAGGGGAATCGTCCACTACGAGCTACTTCCAACTGGTCAGACGATTGATTCTCAACTCTACTGTGCACAACTAGAGAGATTGCGCCAGGCGATTGAAAGAAAACAGCCCGAATTGATTAATAGGAAAGGTGTTGTCTTCCATCATGACAACACCCGACCACACACTTCTTTGATGACCCGTCAAAAATTGAGAGAGTTTGGTTGGGAAGTTTTGATGCACCCACCTTACAGTCCGGATATAGCACCCTCTGACTATCATCTGTTTCGATCTCTGCAGAACTCTCTCAATGGAATTAAGTTGGTTTCAAAAGAAGCCTGTGAAAACTACTTGATTCAGTTTTTCGACCAGAAACCACAGAAGTTTTTCACCGATGGGATCATGGATCTACCAAAAAAATGGCGAAACATTGTCGATAATAATGGAGCATATTCGGTTTAAATGAATTCGTCCACGCGCCATGCGGGGACCAGTTGAATTTTACTGAAAAAACGCCACGAACTTTTTCCCAGACCCAATATATGGGATTTTGCGCCGGAACTAAATCCCTTTATAATTAACTAATATCAGAAACTTTCGTATAGGATTCCAGTTTATTTTAATTAAGGAAAATCGATGTCAAACTATGTAGTTGTTCATGTAATCGAACTTATGTTTTGGAAGCTGTGTCCCACATGTTTAAAATTAATATTGATTAGTAATTCCCTTCTCTTTTTAACTTTCAACACTGCGCTCCTCATCCCTACTAAATACGAGAGTAGTTTGACAAGTAGTGAGAATGGAAAAGGAAAACCAATTTTAGAAATACAAAATAATTTTTATTTTTCAATGTATTCTCCTAAAAGAGCAATACATTTATTCCAACGGTGATCCAATGCCCTTATGCCATCTCTAAAATGCGATTCCGCAAGGCTTGCAAAATATTAATTTACGAAGATGATAAGCTCGTCGTTTGACGAAAATTTCTTTCCACCTAGTGCCGGTTTCAATTTTGGAAAAAGGTGGAAGTCGGAAGGGGCTAGATGCGGCGAATAAGGCGCATGCGGTACTAATTGGAAATGCAACTCGTGGATTTTGGACATCGCAACTGTGCTGGTATGCGAGGGAGCGTTGTCTTGGTGAAACAGACTCTTTTTCTTTGCCATTCCTGGCCGTTTAGCACGAATCTCAACATTTAATTTTTGTAGAAGTTCTGCATAATATTGTCCGTTTATTGTGGCACCTTTCTAAAGGTAATCAATGAGCAAAATGCCCTTTGAATCCCAAAAAATTGATGCCATCACCTTGTTTGCCGATAAAGTGGTTTTCACTTTCTTTGGAGGTGCAGAACCACGTTCTAACCATTGTTTCGACTGTTGTTCAGTTTCGGGTGTACTGTAGTGTATCCAAGTTTCATCAAAAGTAACAAATCGCCTACAAAAATCAACCGGATTTTGCTTATAAAGGTCCAAACACTCATTGGAAATGCGCAAACGAGTGAACTTTTGATCAGTCGTAAGCAATCGCGGCACCCGTTTTGCCGAAAGCTTGGAAAGGCCCAACTCTTTCGTTAAAATGTGGTGTACGCGTGCTGTTGAAATGTTTACCATGTCTGCTATCTCTCTTACTTTGAGTCGTCGATCTTGCGTAATAATATTATAGATTTTTATAATCGTTTCCTTAGAAGTCACGATTTTGGGTGCTCCAGAGCGCGCTTCATCTACACAGCTTGTTCTACCACGTTTAAATTCATTTACCCATTTACTTATTGTGGCGGATGATGGAGCAGATTCACCTAATGTTTCCCGTAACTCATCTTTTATTTCAGTAGCTTTCATACCCTTAATTACGAAGTATTTAATCACCGCACGATACTCTGCTTTTTCAATTTTAACAAAACGATGTGTTGCTTCTTTTTCAATCAGCTGTCAAAAATAAACTAATCAACCGATTTATCTAAACATCGAAATGTAAACATATAAATAGCCAACCTAAATTAAAGTGCATATATTTTACCAATTAGAGCGCCACCTATGTGTCATTCTCACTACTTGTCAAACTATCCTCGTATATCGATATTTATAATATGATTTTTTGGGTTTATGATAATAACGATTTATATGATAATAAATCAGAAAACACCAATGAATGCAGAGGGAATAAAATGCAAGGGGCCATAAATAGAGCAAGTAACAAAGTATGAATATCTTGGAGTTATGATATCGGAGGATGGGAAGACATGTAGATCTAGAAATAGTAAATAAAGTGAGGAAAGCCACACAAATATATTGTGCTCTGAATAATACAACATTTAGGAAAAAAGAGATCGAAACACAAGTAAAATTCTAGGTATACAACGAACAGTCAGTTTTGCATAGTGGGACAAAAAGGCACCACAAACCAAATGTCAGTACTAAAACTTAACCTACACCTTTAGCTAACCTAAATCCAAAGTTTCAATGCGATACGTGTAGTGCTGTAGCTACAACGAACTATCAAAGTTGATGAGTTAGTTGAAGAATAGAATTTTCGCGGAATAATTTTTTATAATTTTCGAAGACAATTATCTCAACAAGAATGCTCCGCCAAGTTGGTTTCTGTTATCGGCAATGAAACACCATATCGGTCAACTACTTCTCGTTGGTATGGAGAATTTAATCGTGGACGGATTAGTCTTAGCGATGACCCAAGAGCAGGTTCACCAAAAACGGCAGTCACTTAGGAAAAAGTCGATGCTGTGCATAAGATCATCAACGAAGATCGACATGTAACATATTGCTAGGTTGAAGCATTATTGGGAATTTCAAAGACTTCGATTCAAAACATTTTGTATAAAGAATTATGTGTAAAAAAATTAGTTTCCCGTTGGATACCGCATCTGTTGACCGAAGAACAGAAAGCAGTGAAGGTGAATTGGTGTTAAAAAACTCTAGATCGCTTTAACGCCGGAAACTCTAAAAACGTGTACAACATTGCCAATGGTGATGAATTTTGAAATTACTCATGCGAGCCAGAAAATAAGCGCCAGTTGTCTGTTTGGGTGCTTCAAGATGAAGGAAAGCCGAGAAAAGTCATCCGTTCTCGAAGTGTCTCCAAAAAGATGATCGCGACATTTGTCTCGAAAGCTGGTCATGTAGCAGCAATTCCTCTACAAGATCAAAGAACTGTTACTGCCGATTGGTATACAATTATTCGTTTGCCGCAAGTCGTCGCTGAGCTTTGAAAAACCAACCCGGAACGACGAATCATCCTCCACCAAGACAATGCAAGTTCGCACACACCACGCAAGACAGTTGACTTTTTAACGGAACGCAACATCGAATTATTGTGTTCTCCGTACAGTCCGGACCTAAGTCCCAGTGATTTCTTTACCTTTCCGAAAGTCAAGAACGGACTGCCTGATCAAAAGCTTCAGTAGTCAGAAGGAGTAGTCGATGCCTTCAGAAACGCAATTCTGACTGTACCAACAAGCGAGTGGAACATCTGTTTCCAGAGCTGTTTCGAGCGCTTGCAAAAGTGCATTTTAATATTTAAATATTTAACTTCAAATATTTTCTAAGGGAAAACCACATTTTATATTAGATTTAAATATTCATAAGTCATATTTAATGATAAAACAGATGTTTCATATCATTTGTTGCTTCGGTCCCCTCGAACAGTCATCTGTACATTCCAATTTGTGCGTCTAACCCTTCAACTTTTCATCGCACGTCCAATTAACCCATTAACACTTCGTAACGAGCTGTAGGACACCCATTCCGAACCAATTTCGAACACGTCCGCGACGACACTCACTTTATATCGCTAAATATTAAATATCTTCGCGTGAATTTGATTCGCTTCGAAATTTCGTCCGACATGCGATTACTCTTTAACAAGATTACACACCTACGTTCGAGGCACGTTACGAGCATTTCGGCTTTGGTGTTCTGTGTGAACGCTGAGGGTTGTTCTCAATATAATTTGTCACCAATCACCGAGATCTTAACATTGTGTTTTCCCCTCGGTGTTGCGACGACATTCCCCCTACCACCTTCCCGTTCCACATGTAAACTTCGCATAGAGAAGTTGATTTAATACCGTTACTGCTTGACCCTTTTTCGCCGAGAGGATTGGATTTTTATTACACATATATCGGATTTTCTCTCACGAGGACGCGAAGATGAGAACCGAGAAAGACAGATGATAAGGGACATCTGGAAAGTCGTTTTTCCTTGTGCTTTCTTTTATTGCGAACATCGCCGCAAAATGTTTTATGTCGTGCTAGGGATGTTAGAGGAGTAGTTCCGCGTGAAAAATCACAATATAAGAACCATAATAAAATCAGGATTGCTTCGACTAGTTGGATTAAGTAGTTTGAAATAATGATGAAACAACGAAACAATATTTTCTTTATTCTTTTCTTTTGCTTTATATTATACTATTGGCAAATAAAAGTATATTCATAATGAATAAAAAACTAACCAATCATTTACTTAATTTTTGTTTATTATGTAAATATCGGCGTGGTTTCTTTCCAAATAAAGGTACCGATAAGGGGATTATTTGCCTTTTTGAACATCGTCCATACAAATTTGGATAAGAACACGATCTGCTTGTGTATATACGAGGGAGCGTTTTTATATTCGCGGAATGGGGAACAAGGGGTGGAAATAAAAAAACCAAATTATTTTTCTTTTTCAATATATTCACCTGCAAGACGGATACATTTTTCACATCTTTCAATTAATTTATTTATACCCTCATAAAAAAATGATTTCTCTTTATCTGCAAAATACGCCGAAACTGCCTCCTTGACTTCATTATCGGCAGTAAATTTTTTACCCCGCAGCTCTTTTTTCATTTTCGAAAACAGATAATAATCACTCGGGGCCAGGTCTGGGCTGTAGGGTGGGTGATTCACAATTTCGAAGCTCACCTTATGCAGGGCAGCTAACGCAACGCGGCTCTTGTGGACGGGCGCGTTGTCGTGCAAAAGCAGAACACCTTTTGTCAATTTTCCCCGTCTTTTCTCTTTAATGGCTTCTTTTAGTCGCTCTAATATTGAAGCGTAATATTCTCCGGTTATAGAAACACCTTTATCTTTACAATCAATCAACAATATTCCTTCCGAGTCCCAAAATACCGTTGCCATGAGTTTCCCAGCTGATTGTGACACTTTAAATTTCTTGGGAGGTGCTGTGCCCTTTTTATGCCACTGCATGGAGTCTTGTTTGGACTCAGGTTCATAATGATGAACCCATGTTTCATCTCCAGTAACAATTCCACTCAATACACCATCCTTGTCTTCATTACAGAGGTCCAAAAATGCACGCGAACACTCTACGCGCTGTTGTTTTTGCGGCGGCGTGAGCATTCTCGGCACCCATCTTGCGCTGACCTTAGACATGCCGAGATGATCGTGTAGGATTTTAAAAATTGTTGTATCGGATACTCCAACCATTTCTGCGAGTTGTTTCTTCTTTGGTCGAGCATCTTCGAGTACAATTTGTTCAACTTTTTGGATAAGTGTTGGCGTGGTCACCTCAATGCTCCTGCCCGGCCTCGGGTCGTCTTCAAGGGATTCCCTTCCTTGTTTAAATAAACTATGCCACTTGTACACCATGGTTTTTCCTGGACAAGAGTCGCCGTAAACCAATGACATCTTATTCATTATGGTCGCGACTGATTTTTCTTGCCTGGTAAGGAACTTTATAACTCCACGATATTCGATGTTTTCCATATTTCACTTTTCACTCCTGATTATGTCACTTGGTTGACGATAGCTCAAAGACTAACTGTCTAATAACAATGAAACTTCGTATTTATACTAATCATGAGTTGCTGCACAGGCCACGCCCCCAATGCGCCTACTCACCCCTCTACAACCCGCTCATTCCGCGAATATAAAAACGCTCGTTCGTACGTTGACTTGTTAGAAGCTTTTGGCTGTATCAATCGTGAAGTTATATATGCTATTGATGAATATCAAAAAAGGGAATCAGTTACAGACTACACATATTACTCGTTTTCTTCCATAATCTTTTGTTAAAACTTGAACCTTTGATCTTACCAAAGCATGTTTGATGCTTTGTTAGGATTTAAGTTCAGTACATTGCTGATTATCTAAAATTGTCATGTGTGGTTATTGTATTTTCGGAAAATATTTGGCGTAACTCTTGCTAGCGTTTCCAGAGTCCGGAGGAAAAGTAAGGTTTTACATTGGCAATCGTTTCTCGAATACAATTTAAAGAAACTTCGCTAAATTTGAGACGATCGTAAGTGCGACGAACATACTCTTTCAATTAACTCCAAATGAACTCGATCGGATTAAATATACACGAACATGGTGGCAAACGTAAGGCAGTGTGTCCTGAGGCCGTGGTCATTCTAATAATATACTTTTTGTGTAGTTTTTGTAAAAATTTCGATATTTCAGCCTTTGTAGTGTTCAAATTTGGAAGACTCTTCACCTGTCGTGAATGGTATGCAGCATTGTCCATGGCAATGACACTTCTTTCGAGTAATACTGGCAAGAGATTTTGCTGAAACCATTCTTCAAATAATAGCACTGCCATATTCCTCGTGATAGTCAAGATTACATTTTTTATATTTTTGCCGAAAGTAACACTTCACCAACCAAATCGCTTTCAGGACCAGCGTGTAAAATAATAATTCTTTTCCCTTTGGAACGTTTTTATTATACCATAAAATATATTGGACGTGTATAAATGAATGCATGAATAATACAAAATACACTCCTCCGGTATCTGAATCTCATTTACATTATTGTCAGATTATCGCACTTTTACACCAAGAGATGCCATAAAGCTACCAGGTTGTTCGATAAAAGATGACGCTATTAGTTTCGTCGTTGTATTTTTCTAAAAATTGTACTACTTTTTTATGAATGCGTGCGAAGTTTTCACATTTGTTTATTTACAGGTGTTCAAAGTTGACGTGTTACCGTATTTTTTTACAATGGAAAAAATTGAATATCATGCAGTGATAAAATTCTTATTTTTGGAAGATGTAACATCAAAACAAATTCATGAACGATCGTTAAAAGTGTATAAGGACCCTTCACCTTCAATTAGATCAGTAGAAAGGTAGGTTGCGGAATTTAAACGTGGTCGTACAAGTCTTGAAGATAATCCGCCTGAAGGACATCCAAAAAGTGTATCGATACTAGAAATTGTTTCAGAGCACAAGCGTGAGCAATATTTTGGCTGAAATTTTGGGTTCCAGAAAGCTGTGTGCAAAATGAGTACCGCACTCAATAATGCAACAAAAACACATTTGAATGCGACTTTCTCAGCAACATCTGAGGCGTTTTAGAAAGTATAAAAACAGTTTTGTGCGTCGTTTCATCACTATAGATGAGACTTGAGTCTACCACTATGATGTGAACCCGGTACTTCGGTTTAGAAACGAGTTAGGGTCCAGAAATCGGCCAAAATGTGCTAGCATCAATTTTTTTGGAATGCAAATGGAATTTTGTTCGTGGTTTACTTCAAAACTGGTAAAACCATAAACTCAGATTATTATTGTGACCTTTTGGACCAACTGGATGTCAAAATTCGTGAGAAAAGATCTAGTTTACAGAGGAAAATAATCATTTCTCATCAAAACAACGCACCATCTCACACAGCTCAAAAAACCATCGCAAAAATCAATGAATTAAAATACAAATTGTAGCAATATCTACCATATTCGCCAGATTTAACTCCTTCTGACTTCTGGCGTACATCTCAAAAAATTAATGCGTGGAAAACGTGATAGCAGCCGTGGGAGCGTATTTCGACAGTCTTCCGGATTCTCACTTAGGGGATGTAATCTAGAAATTAGAAGATCACTGGAATAAGTGTATTGTAGTTCAGAGTGGTTATATTGAATAATAAAATGTATTTCAAACCATAAAGTCGTGTTTTTCATATCGAACGACAAAGCTTATTGAACAACCTGGTACATGCTTTCTATTTAGTCAAAATAAAATATCTCGAAACGAACTTATACTCTTCCTTTACTTTTTACTTTTGCAACTTTTCTTTATCTTTTTGTTATTTTACAGTATTATTTAATATATCTTTTCGCTTTTATTTCTTATTGATATTTAGTTACATTACTAAATTACATACTAATTAGAAGTAAAAATGAATACTTTTACATTTTTACCTGTTGCTGGTCAATTTCAACATGTAAACGTTTAATTTCAAAAGAAAATGTTATTCTTTTATTGTAAATATGTCAAAAATTGTGTTGTCTAGTCACAAACCTCACAAATCCTTATAAAAACAAGGAATTTAAATTCGATTTGAAAGAAGAATATTGGTGGCACTCTGGCCCGATCGATAATGTGGCTAAGTTATTAATATTTTCCTTAACTATATCCTGAAGAGATGCTGGGTCGTTGACAATTAAAAATTGCAATTAAATTACTAAAACTCAGACTTCGAAACGGACAATGTCGGCAAGAAGACAGCCTATACCTCAGGCACGTTTCCAATGCTTTTATTAAGTGGCTTCTCCCCCGCCATTGTGCACAATTCACCCGTAGTTCTATAGGGAGGAGTGATACAGATAAATCTCGAACACCAGGTAGCCGTTTATTTATAGCCCGGGCGATTTTTCTTCATTACTTGGGCGGTACGTCGACACGGGCTATTCTCCGCGTGAAATTTTCTCATTTATCCGGAACAGAAAACCAATTGCGGGCGAAATTTCAGTGGCACTTATGCTGTAAATTCTGATCTGTACTTTCGAGCAACCCATTTGTCAAGGTCGAAAAGATCGTTGTTAACGAAAAGACATCCTTGCTACGTACTATTTTCGTTAAGTTTTTTCCTTGCGTTTCAATGGTAACGCATTGAAAGACGGGTTAAGTCGTTGATGTTAATAAAAAATTCATTTCACAAGTCCATTTCTTTTTTAATTTTGTATGTATAAATATTAAACGATTGATTGCACATTTTAGAAAGATGCTTTCTACCATCCATGTTTGTAAGGTAGAATTAATTCCTGCAATTTTTTATTTCGTTTTCTAAAGGATGTGTCAAATTGCGCGGTTCTTTTAAAGAATAAATAAAATACAGATGGCGCACTGAATTTGTCTGGGTACGTGGGCATTTAAAAAGTATGATGTATGACATTTATAAAAATGACTTCGTATACGGTACAACAACGCGTTCAAATTGTTGAATTACTTTATGGAAATCAGCGTTCTGTGAAAAGAGTTTTTAGAAAATTACGTAAATTTTATGGTTTACATAATCGTCCATCTGAAAGCACTATTGGTCGAATTATTAAAAAATTTCAAGAGGCCGGTTCCGTGGAAGATCAAAAAAGTGAAAAATACAGTCGTAGTGGTCGTTCACAAGAAAATATTGGTTTGGTTCGTGAAAGTGTTGCTGAAGATCCTAAAATGTGCATTAGACGACGTTCATAACAACTAGGACTTAGTGGATCAACAAAATGGCGTATTTTATACAAAGATTTAGCTTTGAAGGCATATAAGGTTCAAATAACACAGGAACTGAAACCATTAGATCATTTAAAACGTCGTTCATTTGTTAATTTGATCAATGAACAACCAGCTGATTTTGCTCAAAAAATAATGTTTTCCGATGAGGTACATTTTGAACTCGGTGGCTATGTTAATAAACAAAATTGCCGTATCTGGGGTGAGGAAAATCGGCGAATTATTCATGAGAAACCTATGTATCCTAAACGAGTTACTGTTTGGTGTGCATTATGGTCAGGTGGTGTAATTGGACCTTACTTCTTTGAAAATGCTACTGGTGAAGTTGCAACTGTCAATGGTGATCGATATCGTCGGATGATAACCGAATTTTTGTGGCCTGAATTAATGAATATTGATCTAGAGGATATGTGGTTTCAACAGGATGGCGCTGCACCTCATTTTGCACACGAATCAATTGATTTATTGAGAGAAAAAATTCCTGGACGTGTAATCTCAAGAAATGGTGATGTTAATTGGCCACCAAGATCATGTGATTTGACACCGTTAGACTATTTTCTTTGGGATTATGTGAAAAGTCAGGGTTACAAAAACAGTCCACAATCAGTTGCTGCTTTGAAAGATGAAATTATTCGTGCTATTGGTGAGATAGAGTCTCAATTATGTCAAAATGTCATTGAAAATTTAACAAAAGGGTGGACGTCTGTGGAGCTGCAAAAGGAGGCATTTGGCAGATATTATTTTTCGCATATAAATGTCATAACTGATACTTCAATTTCCAATAAAAAGTTTTTGAAAGCGAATGCAAATTATGTGTTTTATTTATCCTTTAAAAAAACGCGTAATTTGAAATACCTTTATATTATTTGAATGTTCTGGTCTTACTTTATAAACCGTTTATTTATCTTTCGTCATATGTGACATCATGGTATTCATAAAAACAATAGTATCCATTTTCGATAAAAAAAAAGATGATTTACAATTTAAAAAATTAGTAGATAACATAATACCATTCAAGGTGTTCTGAGAAGAAATTACTTTTTATCGGCAATTGATTTGCAGAAAAAAATAAAATCGAATCATCAGAGAATTTTCGTCAAATATCAATAAAAAAAATACGATTTTATTTCAGTTTTGTCGCGTACTGTATGTATATGTGAAATGTCATAGTATTTAACAGACACATTCAGGCGGAAGGTCTTTACTTATACATTATATCAAATATTTAATTTTCCTCAACTTGCGGCGTACGTTGAGAATTATACTTCCCGTTAGCCGTTCGAAAGTTGACACATATAATATGTGGGGCATAGCAATAGCTTTTACGTATTATTAGTATGAATAGAGACGTGTTTATTATAAATATTTTTGAACGAAAAATAAAAGCGTATCCTTTTAAATAACAATTTGATTTTTTATACTTTGGCTGTAAATATTTTATAGTCTGCATTTGGACATTATTAAAAATAATATAATAAAGTAACGAGTAATAAAATATTAACAACGTTAGTTCGGAAGAAAGTGTACGAGTTGTGAAGAAAGTACACGAATTTCTAAAATAAAATATGTATGGATTTTTGAATTTAATGGGATAATGCATTACTTATGACGATGTGCAAAAAATAATTAGTTTCTCTTAACTTTTATAACGTAAATAACAGAGAAGTTTTCATGTGAAGATATTTTGGTATTTACATTTCTAATTAAAAAAAAAATTGAGAAACTCCATTCGCTATTGTCTTATGATTTATTTAATATAGAAATTTTAACAAATTTTTGTTAAAGGTTGAAAACTAGTACGCGTATATCGGTCAATTGACGTCGACCACTAAACAAATTAATAATCAAAAAAGGCAAATAAAAACCCCTTTCCACATTAATGTTCGTATCCTGTACACGTATTTCGACAACTAAGTTGTCATCATCAGCAGACAATACACACACATTTTTTTTTTTAAATACACTGTGATATTGGTAGATCTAAGATCATTATGTGAAAGTGGTTGTATAAGGTTTTCCAATAGGGATGATATGATTTTGAAGTGACATTTCGGCCATTTGTAATATGTCATGTACTGTCATTTGTTTTTCATTGTATTCAGTAGTGTTTACAATTTGATCATGGAGAGATATACGTAAAAACAACGTTTACAAATTATTCAGTTTTATTATCAAAATAATGGTTCTCTAATTGCAACTTTACGTGCGCTTTTGCCATTTTATGGTCGTAATAATCGTCCAAGTGTGCTCGCTATTCGTCGAATTGTTAAAAATTTTGAGGTTACATTTTCTTTACATAATTTTCAAGTGCCAATAAGACAAAGAACCGCTCGAAGTAATGCAAATATTGCTGCCGTTCAGGCAAGTGTTACTGAAGACCGTAATTTGACGTTCTCAACAATTGCGACTGTCTCAAACCACAACCTGGCGGATTTCGAGAAAGGATTTGGGTTTGCATCCGTATAAAATTGTTCTCACTCAAGAACTGAAGCATTGGACCACCGTAAACGTCGTGAATTTGCTGATTTTGCCTTGGAACAACTTGAAAACGATAACGATTTTTTTTAGAAAATCATCTTCTCTGATGAGGTTCACTTTCATCTGGATGGTAAATAAACAAAACTGTCGATTCTGGTGCGAAGAAAATCCACAAATTATTTATGAAAAACCATTACATTCACCTAAATTAACAGTTTGGTGTGGTTTTTGGTATGGTGGAATCATCGGTCCGTACTTCTTTCAAAATGAAGCTGGTAACACCGTTACTGTCAATGGAGACCGGTATAGATTGATGATAACCAACTCTTTATGGCCGACATTGGAAGAAGTTGATCTTGACAACATTTGGTTCCAACAAGACGGGGCTACGCGCCACACAGCAAATGCAACAATAGAATTATTGCGAGAAAAGTTTGGAGATTCGATTATTTCAAGAAATTGTGATATTGAATGGCCTCCAAGAAGTTGTGATTTAACACCATTACACTATTTCTTGTGAGGTTATTTGAAGGCATTGGTCTATCGAAATAAACCAGACTCTCTTCAAGCTTTACAAGTCAATATTGAACGTGCCATTCATGACATACGACTAGATTTAGTGGAAAAAGTGCTCGAAAATTGTGTTCATCGAATTCGTTCCTGCAGAAGAAGTCGTGGAGGCCATTTGAATGACGTTTTATTTAGAACTTAATTGTATCGATTGTACTTCACATTAAATAAAAAACTTTTGAATTTTCTTAACAATAAGTGTGTTTTTTTTTAAAGAAATCATATCACTCTTATTGGAAAACCTTGTATATTTTGAATCAATTTGAGTTTGAATATTTTTTGGCTTCTTTGTGTATGGAAAAAAATGTGTTCTTGGTGTTGCAAATTTTTTATAAGGAACATTGCTGTTTCTTGGTCATTTTTAAATAGATTGGTACTGGTAGACCTATGAACATTATGGGGGAACTAGTTGTATTCTTTGAATTAATTTCTGTCTAAATACACTATCGCCCATAAGTATTTATGTATTTGGTCACCCTTGTTTCATTGCAGTTTCTATAGAAAACTATATCTATAGAAAAACGAGGAAGCACAGTCATCGCTATCGCGTCTGCAAAGGAGCAAAAGGTTTTGATTTTATCTGTTGGCGTATTAATATCAAAATCGTTGCGTATTGGATTATAAGTGTATTTGGACGAAGCGAAAGCGCAGTACGATTTGGAATTGCGGGTTTATATTAATCGAGATACTACGGGATAAAGAGGTTCTCAGTTATCAAATTGGATTAAAAGTAAATTTCTCTAAAATTGAATAATTACGTTTGACGTTCTTTTGATAGATACAGCGTATTTCAAAAAGAATATACGTATTACAAAGTATAATTTTGTCCAAACTATCGATCGTTGCGCCTCAGCTCGGCTATTGGAGAAACGAATACATAGTCTAGTATATTTAATAGCCGCTAGATGTCAGTTGTCTTCTGTTTTTCTTGGTAACCGTCATGTGTTTAAAATGGCTACTCCGCAGCAGAAATCATTTTGTGTTCTCCAGTTTGCGAAGTGCAATTCCACGATTACAGTGCAAAGATTTTTCAAGTTGAACTACCAAATTGATCCGCCGAATGGGTGGAACATTGGCAGATAGTATCGACAGTTTGTAGATACAGGATGTGTATATAAAGGAAAGAGTCTTGGCTGCTCTCGTGTTTCTGAGGAAAATGTTGCACGAATTCAAACTGCTTTCCAGCGTAATCCTTCAAAATCAACTGCCTACAACAACTATTTGGCGTGTTTTGAGACGTCGGTTGGTTATGAAGCCGTACAAATTACAGTTGTTACTAGCTCTGCGTCCTGATGACAAACGGAAATGTGTGGCATTTTGTAACGAGATTCATGATGCTATTGACAATGATAACGCTTTCGCACAACGCATCGTGTTCAGTGATGAAGCGACTTTCCGTGTTAGTAGTCTGGTAAACAAACACAATGTTCGAATTTGGGGTCTACAGAACCCACATGCAGCCATTGAACATGTACGAGATTCACCTAAAATCACTGTGTTTTGTGCGATATCCCGATCATCTGCTTACGGCCCATTCTTCTTTCATGGAAATACGGTTAACGGTTAGCAGTATCTCGATATGTTACAAAGCTGGTTGTTTTCGAGGCAGCACGAAGACAACTTCATTTTTCAGCAAGACGGGGTATCCCCTCACTGGAGTCGCCAAGTGCGTGAATATCTAAATGAAACTCTATCCAACCGTTGGATTGGTCGTCAAGGAGCTGGCGACTTAGCATGTCTCAGCTGGGCTCCACGGTCACCGGATTTGACACTCTGTGACTTCTTCCTGTGGGGTTTGGTTAAGGACAACGTTCATGTACCACCACTCCCACAAAACCTGGAAGAGTTGAAGAACCGGATCCGTACTGCCATAACATCAGTGATGAAGGACATGCTTGCCCGAGTATGGGAGGAATTTGAGTATCGATGTGATATTGTTCGTGTCGCTGATGGAGGACATATTGAACATTTGTAATTTGAACTTGAGAGGTTCGTAAATATCTGTGTAAAGTTTCATATTCGTATGTCTTAAAGTTTAATAAATATATGTATTCGAAATACGTATATTCTTTTTGAAACACCTGTATATAGTGGAAGCTGATGACTCTTGAATTTGGAGTGCATACCAAAACGTTTGGAAACCATCTTAAGAACATAGAAAAGGTGAAGTAGTTCGTAAATAGGTTCCATAATTTAACAATCAGACAATTCGGAGAAAATTTGCAATTCTTTCTTAATATCAAACAGGAGGTTATCATTAACATTTTCTACACAGCGTTTGACAATAAAACGAAATCTCTATGGCTACATTTTAATTTAAAAACATTCCGATTCTTTTAATTGTGTAAATAAAGTTGACAATACACTTTTTGAGGGCCCCGTATTTTGTCGAGACCCGTTAAGAGGTTTTAATTGAATGCTTAGGATATTCTATCAATTCAACTGAGTATGTAAACTGCTCCAAACGGAACTATGTAGTAATGTCAAAGTCAATAACTCCTAAAACGGAAAAAACGATTTTACTTTATCCTAAATGGTAATGTGTCACGCAGGAAATGGCGCTCTAGTAATACATTTTCGTCGTCCGAAAATTTATGTAGTCCGAAATAGTCGCGACAACATCTATACGGACGATACTTTTTAATTCGTGACAGGCGGAAGTGACTCGCAATAAATTCTTCCGGAGAGATGTTTAAAAAAATGTTAGATATTGCCCAAACGAGGAAGATCAATCGATTTTTCCCGTTGTATCTATTTCCCATATTCTCTCGCGATATACGACTTTTTATTTACAATAAATAGTTTTCTGTTATAGTTGTTGGTGTTATTAGTTTCAATAATGAAGGAATTTTACGAAATGCATTACAGAAAGTGAATTACATTATGTTTGTAAATAATTCATAAACCCCGAAGAACCTTAATATATCCCTAATTATATTCATTTCATATCGAGTTTTTATACAGTTATTTGCACCACATTAAACCTTGCATCAAAGGAGGATGAGTCTATGCCTATTGATTAATGCATGAGTTCATTTGGACCAGTTTTCTATGAATGTCCTCTATTTCACAACAAATACAAAGGGTACTAGGAAAGTTTTGCAATACGGCTTTGTTTATTTAATTTTTTCAAAGTAATTTCCTCTACACTCAATGCACCTCTCCATCCTCCGAAACCAATCTTCAAACCAGTTCTGCCAAGTTTCACTAGGGAGTAAAGCACACTCGTTTTTCCAAGCCCCAAGGTGGAAAACCACCTCTCTTTTAGCTTTATTTTCACATGCGGGAACAGTGCAAAGTCGCAGGAAGCAAGATCTGGCCTGTAGGGAGGGTGCTCGAGAAGTTTCAATCCTTTCGTAGTCAAATATTCGGTGCAGGCTTTGGCACGGTGTGCTGGAGCATTATCGTGATGGAGGAACCAGGTGCCCATTCTTGAACCGCAGGTTCTTCATAGATCAGTTCAGTATACTACTTAACTGTGACTGTCTTCTCTGTGTCCAAAACGACGCGTTCCACAATTCCATTCGATTTGAAAAATACAACTATCATTTTCTTCTTTACAGATCGGGATTTTCTGACAACTACGGGTAGGTCCTCATCATCAAAGACCAAAACTTTGTTTTGAGCTTTGGTCGACACATCGTAATAGTACAGTCAAGTCTCGTCACCTGTCATGATGTTGTCCACATACCGATATTGTCCCTTATTAAACTTTTTTAGCATCTCCCGGCACCAAGTCACACGTCGTGTCATCTGCTCTTTAGTCAGCCGATGCGGCACCCAGAAAGAACAAAGTTTCTTCACGTGCAAATGATCATGCAGAATCGAACGAATTGCTGGTGCATTTAGGTCTGAAGTACTCTACATCTGTTGGTAGGTTACTCGTCTGTCCTCGCCAAGTATTTTCCTCACAGTAGTAACGTTTTCCTCCGTAACTGACGCTCGGGGCCTTCCCGGCCTCTCACCATCCTCCACAGTTAAATTTCCTCTTTGGAATTCTCTATATCACCTGAATATCGTTGTGCGATATGGACAAACATCACTTAGTGCACGAGTAATTTCTTCGAAGCACTGGTCTATGTTTAAACCACGCACGAAATTATAACGCAAAACTGCCCTTATCTCATTTTGTGATCACGATGCTATCGCAAGCACTTTACACTCTCACTGCTAATTAATAACTGAGCCCACCTACATGGCGCGGCGGCTACTATGCACGTATGAATATACAGCAACAAGCAGTTTCCTGCGATTCATCATGCGTCATATTGCAAAACTTTTCTAGTACCCTTTGTATTGACTGACATAAGTTGTAGTTTAGGTATCTATTTGACGCTGTGGGTTTATGATATAATTTGCTGTGTATTTTAATATTGTGGTTTGTGTATATACATATATACACATACACATATTCCTATTCAAGTAATGGCATACATAACTTCCTAAAACTAATTAAGTTATAGAAATCAATCGTGAAATTCATTCCTGCACAACTAAAATACAATTACTTACACTCTGCAGCTCGATATGTAAGTTTCACGATCCATCAAAGTTATGCAGAACACATCCAATTTATGTAATACGACATTTCGACTGCCAGGCGAATATATGTTTCCGCTGCTCCCAAATTAAAACCCGTTAATTTCGAGTTCGCAGCCGCAGAACCGCATTTCCACATACACACATTATCTGCAACATTTACTTATACTCATATGAGACGGTACGCCCGGGCAATTGCAAATTCTAATAGTTAGCGTCACCGCCACTTATGTTGAGCAATTCAAAACCGCAACGGCACACCACTCACCCTCGTCTTTGTCTGGAAGCGAAAAGAGAAGGCGTGGAGTGCGATGACGGAAAATAGTTTCAGTGCTGTCAAGTGCATATGTGAACAGTTTATTGGAATGAAGGGAGACGATATCTACGAGCAATTTCGGAAAATGTATTGTGACGGGTCGTTATCGCTAACAACATGCAAGAGAGCGTCGTTGGATGGGGATTATTTCGAACTTGTGGTAGGAATATAGTTCTTAAAATGACTGTGTCGTACAAAAGCACTACCACCCCAATCGTTTGGTGATTCCTGATATTTGTAGATAGTATTTAACGTCGGCAATACGAGAATTCTTATGAGTCTTCGTCAGCTTAGAAAAAATATTTGATAAAAGACAAATTTAGGCAGTTTTAAGTTAGTTTTTTTTAGGAGAGAAGCAGCTGAATTTATTAAAGTGTAAAGACGTACGAGGCGTGTCCTTTAAGTAAGTACAGTGTTGATATGAAAAGAACACAAGTGTAATTTATTCAGTACTAGCTGTACCCTGCGCGCGTTGTTACGCCACCAACTATAATAAATTTGAAGGAAAGATATTACACAAATATTCATTTCATTTTGAGTCATTTTATTGATTTTGTTCATTTTGAAAAAATCGTGACATTGCAACGTTTCATTTCAATTTGATATTTATTGAAGTGCTGTGGGATACACAATATTTCTTGTTTTTCCATTTGGTGCGTGAACGAATAAATCAGAAGGCTTTCCGACGCGTGAGTAGGCCACATAGAGCTGCATTGATTCTCCAAATTTAATCCACACACTTGCAACGATTGTCCTTGTGCTTTGTTGATAATCATTGGGAAAGCGGGTCGTACCGGGAACTGGAAACATTTGAATTCGAATGGGCATATCTGTCGGGATCATTGGGACACGTGGCAACAGTACGTCTTCACCTTTGAATTTTCCAGTCAAAATTATTGCCTCGATAACATTGTTCATCATTTTCTTGACTGAGAGTCTGGTTCCGTTGCAAAGTCGTGGTGGATTTATGTTTCGAAGAAGAATGATGGGTACGCCAATTTTCAATGTAAGAACGTGTTGTGGCATGCCTGGCAAATCAAGTGAATTCAAGAATTCAGTTGGATAGTTGACAACTTCGTTTTGATTCACCACAGTATCGATAGACTTATATGTTGTCGTTTCGCCGGGTATTACATTCTGAATGGTGAAGTTGATGGTATTGACAACGATGTTTTTGGCCGCTAATATAGCACGCGTACTGAGCCACTGATGATTTTTGTAGTTCTGTGTAATGTTTGGGAAAACTTTTTGCATCAATTCGTCTATGCATTCTGTGATCTTACAGAAGTTTGCTGGCAAGGTGACACATTGCGTAGATTCATCAATTTGCATTCGCCCATTTCCAATATGCATTAGTTGTTGAATTTGATGGAGCCTGTGGTTGATTAACTTAATCACTAAGGTTGATATGTAACCCCTTTCCACATTAACTTTTATAATTCTGTATACGCATTTCGACAACTAAGTTGTCATCATCAGCAGACAATTGCAAAGTGTCGCACCTGGCAAACCACGGCGAAAAATACCTGTACGAAAACAAACTCCGTACGCGATCCGCACCGTTGAACTTTTCGTATTCTGTATACGTAGAGAATACAAAAATTTATTATAGAAAAGGGTTAAATGAATCTTAATTGATTAATTTAATCAACCACAGTCTTCCATTAAAATTTATCTTTAAAAATGTAAATGTTTATATTAAAATTTCCTTTGTTTAAATTCAGAATTTTACTGCAAAATTTTTATAATAAAACGTAAATTGACAACATAATTCTATTAAATATTACCCAAAAGGAAGTGAACAGAAATAAATTAAATATTACGCCTTGAAATAACAATTACCATCACCTTTAAATTAAGTTGCGGTAGCAACATGATAACGTATTGCTATACTATTCACATACATATACGTACTGAACATGATATATGGTCCGTATTAAATTGATTCATTAACAAAAACGTAGCAGAAGACAAAGCTTTGAAATCCCGGAGCGCTTAAACCGCGGGAAGCCCCACAGGATCCCGATGGAGCTCGCTAAAACGTTGTCAACGTACTGGGGTCGCAGCGAAGTAGGTATTAAGGACGAATAAAAACACTTTATGCGAAGAGGATTAAATGCCTTTGTGCAAATATGTGGTGTTGCAAGTGTTTTCGCTCCCTGATACGAAACCAAAGCCGGATAAAAGATCTCCCGTTCATATTTCAGGAGTTTCCAGTCCACCTGAGCATTATCCTTCTATCCATTCGCATCCTCTATTTGCATTCAAAGGAAGACCGCTTTTCTTCTTGAGTAGGACACAAGTACCATTGTGAGTGCGAGATTGTGTGTGTGTTTGTATACACAGAAGGAGGGCAAAAAAGGCTTTGTTCTAAATTAAGCCGGACGCGTTCGCAAAATAAAATAATGGGTGTTTATTTACCTTTGCAAATGACGTCAAGTGAGGGAGATTTAACTAATTTAGATTCTACGAAGGCTGTGCTAGTAAAAATGTAATAACCTGCCAGAAACTTCTATCTATTTTCAAAATAAAACGAAATTATAAATTCTTCATTCTTATTTATGATTTCTTACCAGCGCGATGACAATTTGTATATCACATTTTTAAAAATGGCTTATGCCTAGAGGCGAAAAATTGAACCAGTGCTTGTCTGTATTTTGCTAATGTATTTCATTCAAATTCCATCAACGAAGAAATGCTACAAAAGCGTGTAGAAATTTATTGAAAGTGTTTGGTGAAAGTTTCTAAAACAGGCAGAAGATGGTTCGAGAAATTTCAAATAAGTGATTTCGACCTGTCTGATAAGCCATGCTATGGGCGACCATCTTTGATCGACGACGATACAGTCAAGATCATGTTAGAGCAAAATCCTTTTTCGATAACATTGGAGATTGTGGAAATGCTTGATTCAGCTCAACAAACCATTTCGAACCATATTCGGAAACAAGTATTGGTTCGGAAATATTGGAGATGAGTGCCGCATGAGTTAAGTGAGAAGAATTTGAATGATCGAGTCATTATACGCACATCTCTGTCTGCTAATAAAATCGAACCCTTCTAGGACCGGATGATAACTGGGGATGTGGATTATCTATGAAAACATCGTAAGGAAAAGGGCATATTGTGAATCCGGGAAAACCGAAGTTGAGCCTGAGGAAGAGAATGTTTTGTATATGTTGGGATATTCGAGGCCCAATACATTTTGAGCTGCCGAAGCCGAACGAAAAGCTAAGTTCGGAGAAGTATTGTAAGCAATTGGATAATTTAAAAACAGCACTCCAAGTAAAGAGGCCGGCGATGTTCAATAGGAAGGACATCATAGTGCATCATGTTAATTCCAGGCCACATACTGGGTTGAAGACTCGTTAGAAACTCGCAGAGTTACGCTGGGAAATTCTGTCCACTGTACTTCCCGCACCTAGCACCCTGCTATTATCACTTGTTTCTATAATTACAAAACTTTTCGCAAGGTACAAAATTCATACACGAAGAAGATATCAGACAAACACTGGTTCGATTTTTCGCCTCTAAGGATAAGGCATTGTTTAAAAATGGGATGTACAAATTGCCATCACGCTGGCAAGAAGTCATAAATAATGATGAAAATTATATTATTTAATAAAGTTCATTCAAGGTATGAAAAGTTTATTATTTTGTTTTATTCTCAAAGCGGACAGAACTTCGCCGTAGACCTCATACAGATATCGACAAAAGCCATGGTAGAGACGCGTTCCCTATAAAGTCGTTTTCATCTTCAGATCCTTCACGTTCTATATTATTGGCTAAGGCTGCTACCAATTGCGTATGAAAATCGACATCTATGCTTTGTCTACCTAATCACATATTTTAAATAAATTTCACTTCGTCACTCATTTTGAATAAAACAAACAATCCCAGAATTTCGCATGAAATGCCTTCAACGTTACATACGTAGTTTGTGACTGTAGATACTTACGAGGATAGTTTGGCAAGTAGTGAGAATGACACATAGGTGGCGCTCTAATTGATAAAGCAAATGCACTGTATTTTAGCTTGCCTATTTATATGTTTACATTCCGATATTTAGATAAATCAGTTGATTAGTTTATTTTTGACAGCTGATTGAAAAAGAAGCAACACGTCGTTTTGTTAAAATGGAAAAAGCAGAGTATCGTGCGGTGATTAAATACTTTGTAGTTAAGGGTATGAAAGCTACCAAAATAAAAGATAAGTTACGGGAAATATTAGGTGAATCTGCTCCCTCACCCGCCACAATAAGTAGATGGGTACATGAATTTAAACGTGGTAGGACAAGCTGTGTTGATGAAGCGCGCTCTGAAGCAGTCAAAATCGTGATTTCTAAGGAAATGATTATAAAAATCCATAATATTATTACGCAAGATCGACGACTCAAAGTGAGAGACATAGCAGACATGGTAAACATTTCAACAGAACGCGTACATCACATTTTAACGAAAGAATTGGGCCTTTCCGAGCTTTCGGCAAGATGGGTGCCGCGATTGCTTACGACTGATCAAAAGTTCACTCGTTTGTGCATTTCCAATGAATGTTTGGACCTTTATGAGCGGAATCCGGTTGATTTTTGTAGGCGATTTGTTACTTGCGATGAAATTTGGACACGCTACAATACACCTGAAACTAAACAACAGTCGAAACAATGGTTAGAACGTGGTTCTGCACCTTCAAAGAAAGCGAAAACCACTTTATCGGCAAACAAGGGGATGGCATCAATTTTTTGGGATTCAAAGGGCACTTTGCTCATTGATTACCTTCATAAAGGTGCCACAACAAACGGACAATATTATGCAGAACTTCTACAAAAATTTAATGTTGAGATTCGTGCTAAACGGCCAGGAATGCCAAAGAAAAAGATTCTGTTCCACCAAGACAACGCTCCCTCGCATACCAGCACAGTTGTGATGTCCAAAATCCACGAGTTGCATTTCAATTAGTACCGCATGCGCTTTATTCGCCGGATCTAGCCCCTTCCGACTTCCACCTTTTTCCAAAATTGAAAACGGCACTAGGTGGAAAGAAATTGTCGACTAACGACGAGCTTATCATCTTCGTAAATGAGTATTTTGCAAGCCTTCCGGAATCGCATTTTAGAGATGGTATAAGGGCATTGGAGCACCGTTGGAATAAATGTATTGCTCTTGTAGGAGAATATATTGAATAATAAAAATTATTTTGTATTTAAAAAATTCGTTTTTCTTTTCCATTCTCACTACTTGTCAAACTACCCTCATACGCTTATGTGTGCGCACAATGTTTAGAGAATATGAAAAGCAGTTTGAATAGAAAATTACCAAGGGAAAGTGGAAAAAAGCGAGATGAAATGTTCAAATTGTGACATATTTCATACATTTTTATATAAAGGGTCAGGGCAGATCACATGAGGTACGAAGACGATGTGTATATCAAGATGTTCTTGCAATTATCATTTCATATGAGAAGCATCCTCCCAATACAGAGATGTTAGTTAATAGTATTTTAGGAAAAGTCACTAAATTTAAAGTCGCTAGATCAACTAGAAGAACACTTAAATTACAATTGAAAGCAAAAAAGGTCTGTCTGGACGCATGGGCCAAACGGAAGGCTAAGAACACAGCATTTCAATAATAAATAATTTGATTTACGAATTATAGACAATCGTCTGTATGTTTCTGAACTTCCAACGCAAATATTTAGATAAAACGTGAAAACTGTTTAACAAACCACAAAATACAAACTTAATTATATTTAATTACCATACTATTTGATATTTCATCAAAACTAGTTTCACTTAAAACCGCAAACCTTTCAATTACAACAGAAGTTTCCCAGGAAGGCAATTGTTTCAAAGATCATAACTAAGAATTCGCGCAACAATTTAAAAATATTTTTTTATTCCTTGTAGACCTTTTACGTAACGTAATTACCGAAATTACAGTCAGAGTACGAGTAATGTACGTATGTATGTGTCTCAACGTACGCAGTATTTAAACTATGAAACAGTCACGCGAATCTGTCCGAGTAATATTGTTCGGTGGGCGTAATAATTCTTGAGATTTTACAATTGCGCTCGTCATAGTTGTCAGACGCATAAAATATTTAGTTGATTAATTCTGTGGATGATAAACGATACGTGTACCAGCTCGCTCGGGCGACGAGTAATTTCATACGAGAGATTTGTCACTTGCAGTTTGATTAGATCAGAATTGTAATGGCGAAATTAGATTTAGAATGAGTCGTCGTACGATTCGTCGAGTGATATTTCGTCTGTGCGCTTGTAAATTTCAATTATTTTACAGAATAGTATCGACGATTGCATATCAATTTACATACCAAATGATAATCATTATTAAATGCATTGTTAAATATGTACAGTAGGTTATCGCTCTTCAAAGTTTGTGACACGTTTTTAACACCTGGTATACGAAAATTTTAAATAATAAACGCATGTTTTTGCTATATTGTTGGTATTTTCAAAAACTTCTTGATTTATTTTAAACATAATCTAGTACCTAGTTGAAGGTTTTCGCGGCTCCGGGCACTACCTCCATCTCTCTTTGATGTCACTTGACGTCACATCTTGCCAGGTTACTTGACGTCACACTCGCCCACGTTAGATGACGTCACAATGTACAGGGTGTGAACAAAAAGATGTTAAATTAAATATAGAAGGTTTGGTCAAAAATTTTCAAACCTAAATGGTGGTCCCCAAGTCAAAAGGGCCTTAAATTTACAAAAACAGGATGGCGCTACAATTTTCAAAAAACAGATTCGCGCCCAACTTTCGAAAAACAAGATGACGCTCCAATTTTCAAAAAACAAGATGGTGGACCTAACTTTCAAAAAAACAAGATATCGGATCTAATTTTTAAAATAAGATCGTGAACTAAGATGACGTGAAGGGGATGGACGTGGTGCCCGGACCCGCGAAGGCCTTCTACTGTAACTTTATTGCATTACAAAGTAATTTTGACATTTATGGCGAAAACAGTCGACATTTAATGTCAATTTTTGTTAAACAATTCTTTTTCAGTCGTTTAAGTTACAGTTTAAGCATCATTTAAGTTTTAACTACGAGTTTCTTCAGTTTTTGTGCGTGTAGAATGTAAGTTGATAAAGTTTAAATTCGAAATCATAAACCGACCACATCATTTAGGGGATGAATGTGTAAAACGTACAATGCGTTTTATGTGGCTAATTTGCTGGGTGTTAATCATGCGACAGTTCGTTGAATGGTTAGAAGATTCGGGAGAGCTGGATCGCACTTTAGAAGGCGTAGTCAACGTAGAAAATGACTCGTGAACACTAGAAATATCCTTTTTGCAATTGCAAGCTCTCAGAAATAGGCGAATAATAAGTATAGGACTCAGTAACCAGCTTGAAGTAGACGGAAATGTCAGAGTTGTCACTTTAACTCTAAGGAGAAGGTTTAGGGAAGATAGATTGAGTACCAGGAGGCTTACAGTTGGATCATTACTTATTACAGCACGCAGAATACAACGTTTGAAATTTGCCAGACATCATGCAGATTGGACAGTTGAAGATTGGAAGCGAGTTCTGTTTTCGGACGAGACTAGAGTAGGTTTAAAATATCCGAACGGTCACGAAAAAGTATAGCAAAGAACTAGAGAAAGATATCATGACTGCATAACATGTAAAAGGAAACCCTTTGGTGATGGATCAAGAATGTTCTGGGGAGGTATTTGCGTACCAAATAATCATTATTAAATATATTGTTGAATATATACAAGAGGTTATCACTCTTCAAAGTTTATAATACATTCTTTTTAACACCCGGTATACGAAAATATTAAATAATAAACTTATGTTCAACATTAACGTAGCACTCAATGTTTCTGATAATTTGCTGTAAGTTTAAAATCTCCAGAAAAAGTATGGCGACGAACTAGAGGAAAAGGAGTCCTTTGGTGGTGGACCAAGAATGTTGTAGGAAAGTATTTGCTTTGATGCCCGCACAGAGTTCGTCCAATTCGCCAAATGTCAATGAATGCCGAATACTACATAGAGAACATTATTCAGGACCATGTAACGCCTTTTTCAACATTTTTAGGGAACAATTTCATGTTCACGCAGGATAATGCGAAGCCCCAGATTGCGAGACAAGTTTTATATTACAAGAGGTCAAAATTCAAATCTGGCCATCACGAAGTTCAAACTTATATCCAATTGAACACGTTTTGGATGCTTCAAAAAGATTAGTAACGTGACATTTACCAGCTCCTAGTAATCTCCAGGAATTGAAACAAGCAGTTCTTTTCGAAATAATGTTCGCAAAGAAATAATCCAAAATTTGGTAGTGAACTTAACACGGCGAATACAAACAGTTATCAGAGCTAGAAGAGGTATCATGAGTTATTAACTTTTATTCTTCCGTTCCATTTTTTTGTTTATAGTGTTTTTAAGATTTCCAATTATATCGTCTTGCTTCCGAATTTGTAATTGAATGGAAGTTTTTATAATTTTTTCCACAAGTTTCCGCACGGATGTCTAATAAATTTCTTTTTGATGATGTTATAAAACAATTTTATAAAAATTGAATAGAATTATTTGAGTTATACGTTAATTTCGAACAAGTTTGGCCTTGAAATCTACTTTATAAATAACTTAGTAAGACGATTATGTTACTCCAATACAATAAATCATTTGTAGAAAGAAGAAATGCGAAATAATTTGATTTCAACATTTCAATTAATCAAAAAATATCTTTAATGCGGAGAGAACACCGCAAAATTTTGATACACGAAACCCATCAATGTCTTAGTTCGAGTTCTAATATTGTTCATAACTGATGAACCAATTAAACTATACCAACATCTGCTTCCTTGGAGATTACCCCCATCACAAGTGCAATCGATACTCCCACATTGAAGTTGATTGATTTCCATTCACATACAGAGAGTGACGTTAATAAACGGACTTAAAGAGAAACACTTTTGTCCCATCGATCAGGAGCAATGTTGTCGTGCAGTATTACAAGATGAGGACGGTTAATTACCGGTAATATCATAGTTTCGACAGGCTCTCTTGTATAATTTTTTTTTGCGAGATAGAATTGACAAGAAACTAATAATCCGATATCGGTTGTGGAATAACCAATATATTACGCGAATTATTCCATTATAAAATCGATAGATGATGTATTATATCCTTCGTACATCTCACCCTCGCGTTCCAATCGAGGGACCCCTTCCCTCTGTTCAAAGTTGGGAGTGCGTTAAATTATTAACATTGTTTGTACGGAGAAATTTCTATCAGCAGGACTAGAAATTGAGAGATATTGACTGGGTTCTAAGAGTGTACCTGTTGGTATTTGACTAATATAGTATACCGATGAGATTCATGAAGTTTATTGCCGATTCCGACAATATTGCTCTGGCTTAGAGGTGGTATTTCACATTAATGGCTTTACCTGAAACAAACACAAATAATTAGACACGAGTTTACGTTTAAAGCTAATTTTTTATTTTAGTATTTACTTTATTTAGGCTTATTGTATAATTGTAACATTATACGAGGTTTGTTCAAAAGAAAAGGTGAATTTTGACTTTTCGCGCGCTGTGTACGTTCAATTATCGAAATTTTTTTTTGTTATGTTGGTACACATGTGTTAGTCATATGTTGGTATAATCAGCCAATCTGGATTAGTAGTTTGTTATTGACAACTGAAAAGCTTAGTCACGTTCGTGTGTGTTCTTCGATTTTGACTTTTGAAAAAAATGGAGCAAAGAATATGTATTAAATTTTGCGTTAAAAATGGAATAAAGTGCTCCAAGGCACTTGAAATGTTGACTGTGGCATTCGGCGAGTCCACTTTGTCTTAAAAAAGTGTTTATAAATGGTACAAGCGCTTTACAGAAGGCCGAGAAAATGCACGCCAAGTTCGATCAAATGTGAAGGTTTTGCTCCCTATTTTCTTCGATTACAATGGTGTGGTGCATCATGAGGTCTTGCCAACAGGTGTACGGTTAATAAGGAATACTTCAAGGAAGTTATGCAACGTTTGCGTGAAGCAATACGGCTCAAACGATCGGAATTGTGGAAAAAAAAAATCATGAATTCTGCATCACGATAATGCACCAGCTCACACATCAATGCTTGTTCGTGATTTTTTGCCAAAAACAACACCCTAATCATGCCTCAACCACCTTATTTACCAGATTTGGCTCTCTGCGACTTTTCCCATTCCCAAAACTGAAGGGACCAATGAAAGGAAAGCGTTTTGCCACAATTGATGAGATAAAGTCAGAATCGAAGAACGAGCTGATGGCCATACCGAAAAGCGCATTTCAGAAGTGCTTCGAGGATTGCTGGCGTAAGTCCATTATATCTGAGGGGGATTAGTTTGAAGGGGACAAAATGGATATATTGATGAATAAATAAAAACTTTCCAAAAAAATTCAAAATTCACCTTTTCTTTTGAACAAACCTCGTATATCTAAATTTAGCGCTAAATAATACAAACACGTGAGTGGTTTCACGAAAATAGAAATATAAAAATAATATAAAATAGTGTTTTTGTATAATTCTATCATAGCCAAACAGGGTGCGTTTTAACAGAGACAGTGGTTGATCGAATTAATTACAAAATGTAAATAAAACCCCTTTCCACACTAACAAAAATAACTATCAATAAGGGACATATTATCCGAGAATACTTTACCAGAAACTGCTTTCTATTTCACTTAACAATATATTTTCAACTGGTAGAACTTTATTATAAGAGTCAAAGTGGAATAATATTAAACATGGAGACAATATTGTTAAAGAATTTATCTTTTTGCAAGTGTTCACATACTTATGCACATGTATGTAAAGGCTGTTTCAAATTTCGCGGCTTTTTTTAAGAATAATTAAAACACATAACTTGCATTCACTCTCAAAATCTTTTTATTGATAATTGAAGTATCAGTTGTGACATTTATATGCGAAAAATAATATCTGCCAAATGGTCTCCTCTTGCAGCTCCACAGACGTCCACTCTTTTGTTAAAATTTTCAATGATACTTTTACATAATTGAGGCTCTATCTCACCAATGACACGAATAATTTCATCTTTCGAAGCAGGAATTGATTGTGGTTTGTTTTTATAAACCTGACTTTTCACATAACCCCAAAGAAAATAGTCTAATGGTGTCAAATCACGTGATCTTGTTGGCAAATTAACTTCACCGTTTCTTGAAATTACACGTCCAGGAAATTTTTCTCTCAATAAATCAATTGATTCGTGTGCAAAGTGAGGTGTAGCGCCATCCTGTTTAAACCACATATCCTTTAGATCAGTATTCATTTATTGAGGCCACAAAAATTCGGTTATCATCCGACGATATCGATCACCATTGACAGTTACAGCTTCACCAGCAGCATTTTCAAAGAAGTAAGGTCCAATTACATCACTTGATCATAATGCACACCAAAGAGTAACTCGTTTAGGATGCATAGGTTTCTCATGAATAATTCGTGGATTTTCCTCACCCCAGATACGGAAATTTTATTTATTAACTTAGCCACCAAGTTCAAAATGTGCCTCATCGGAAAACATTATTTTTTGAGAAAAATCAGCTGGTTGTTCATTGATGAAATTGACAAATGAACGACGTTTCAAGCGATCTAATGGCTCCAGTTCCTGTGTTATTTGAACCTTATATGTCTTCAGAGCTAAATCCTTGTGTAAAATACGCCGTGTTGTTGATCCACTAAGTCCAAGTTGTTGTGAACGTCGTCTAATGGGCATTTCAGGATCTTCGGCAACACGTTCACGAACTAAACCGATATTTTCTTGTGAACCACCACTACGACTGTATTTTTCACTTTTTTGATCTTCCACGGAACCGGTCTCTTCAAATTTTTTAATATTTCGACCAATAGTGCTTCCAGATGGACGATTATGTAAATCATAAAATTCACGTAATTTTCAAAAAAACTGTTTTCACAGAACGCTGATTTTCATAAACTAGTTCAACAATTTGAACGCGTTGTTGTACCGTGTACGAAGCGATTTTTATAAATGTCATACATCACACTTTTTAAATGCCCACATACCCAGACATATTCAGTGCGCTATTTATATTTTATTTATTCTTAAAAGAAAGAGCGCAATTTGAAACAGCCCTTTATATGCCTTCATAGCTATGTAATTCACGGTAATTTGATTAAATGTGCGATTACATTGTGATTATTTTCCATTAGCTTAAGTAAGATAAGAAAGAGAATAAAATTTTATTAAGAATATTGCGGGATACAATGGTTCTAATTTGAAAATAATCAATAGATGAATTAGAAATGCTAGCTTAAAAAAGACAATCCGGCATAACACATGTCTGTCACCTCAAGGCAATTGAGACAAGTAATTTATATGCTTACCGTTCCACCTAACGACAAAAAATTTAATTTTTTTTTAAAGAGATCAGTTTTACATTTCGGATCAGTAAGACAACCCAATCTTTTTTGGGAAATGCGAAAGAAAAGGTCGGGTTAAATTAGAAATCGGGGATTTACGAAGTAAAATGTCTAGATTGCAATGAACAATACATAGCTGAGACAAAACGTTTGATACGAATCCCGGTATAAAGAATATATGACGCACAAGCAATTGTTAGAAAATAGCCTTAATATAACTGCAGATTATCTATGTTTAATCAACAATTACCGTGAATTAGACAACTATGAAAGCATATACATTTCAAAAAACAAAAACCATGTGTTAAGGATCAGATTTATATACGAGGGGTTTTTCCAATATTCTGGGAATTGGTGCTATAATTAAATAACGCAGAACTTATACGCAATGTTATTGTTGCCAGACAAGTCTTGACATGTTTATGCAACTATCTAGTGCAATATTGTTCAGTCTGATTCAGGTATTCGACTGATGTAGACGCGTTTTAGTAGCACTGTTTTTGTAACCATGGAACACGTGACAAAATCTCAAACAGCGATAATTTTCTTTTCGTGGAAAGAAGATGTGAAAACGTCAGAAATTATTAGTCGTCTGCAAGGAGTATTTGGTGAATTTGCAGAATCCAAAAGTTCTGTTTATCGGTGGATCGATCGTTTTAAAGCCGGTAGAACATCACTAGAAGACGATCCACGCAGTGGGCGGCCAAGCACGTTGGTAAATGAAAGACACATTACTGCCGACGAAAACCTACTGAAAGACGACGGGCGAATGACTATTCGTCAAATTAGTGTACACCTAGGGATAGGTACACGACAAGTTCATGACATCTTGCATGATTGTTTGGGGGTTAGCAAGGTTTCGGCGCGCTGGGTGCCAAGGCTATTGGGACCAGAACAGAAACTCAATAGGTCCGATACTTGTCGTCAACTTCAACAGCTGTTAGCCCGTTACGGCGATGAATTTTGGCAACGAATAATAACCACTGACGAAAGGTGGATTCCTTATTTCAATCCTGAGATGAAAAGTCAACCAAAGAATGGCGCAAACCTGAAGAAGGGCCTCCACTTAAGGCGCGTGCAGTTCCGGCTGTTGGAAAGGTAATGCTTACTGTATTCTGGGATTACGAAGGGATTATTTTCATGGATTATCTGACGAGAGGTACTACAATTAATGCAGAATATTATTCAAATTTATTATCCGGACCACTGTGATAGGTACTAGTCAAAAAACGGCCTGGAAAGGATAATGCAAGACCACACACCGCAAGAAAAACGAAGGATGTTTTGAACGATTTACGATGGGAATTGCTGCCGCACCCACCTTATTCCCCGGATCTTGCACCCAGTGATTACCATCTGTTCCCAGATTTGAAAAAACCCTTACGGGATGTTCGATTTAAAAGTTTAACTGGCGTAAAACGTGCCATAAATAGGTGGATCGACAAGACACCGAAAAACTTCTTTGAGGACGGCTTAAAATATTAGTTAATCTTTGGGATAAATATATTCAGATAAATGGAGATTATGTTGAAAAACGACATTGTAATATTGACGAAAATTAACAAAATTATAAAAGTTATATGTAATTTCCAGAACTTTGGAAACATCCCTCGTATTATTGTTAGAGTATTTAGATCGTACGAAGCATAAAAGATCAACAAATGCCAATTAACTTTTTGCTATCCCTTTTGGGTGATGAAATAACATTCCACAAAAATTTTTAACAAAACTGTTTGTTAATTTATCCAAATGCGTTAATATTTTTCAGTTATGTGTAATTATTTTTGTTGTATTATTAAAATAAAAAAATACTGTGTAAAAGAAAGTTACTGCAACCTCATATAAGGTTGCAATACGAAATGCAATGAAGTTATCTCTTAAATGTTGAAAGTATTGTGTGTATTTGATGGAAGGTTTCTATTTCTTTTAACCATTTGATGACTTGTTAAAAAACGTAGCGTTTTATTTTTCAAAACTTTTGCAAGCTAATATTGCACAAGTCAGACAATTTTGATGTATCTCATGTTGCGTTTTCGTTTCACAGTATACACAGAGCATAACGGAGTTGTAAGTTTCCATCCTTTGAATGCGTAGGTGTGTGTACTAAAATAAACTAAAAATATTCCTTATTTGAACTTTGTATCTGGAAATTTACCCATCTACCTACGCACATTTAAACCTGATGTCTTCGATATTTCTTTTTCACATTTTTTTATAGGCATATCGAACGTCAGACGAAATAACTGATTTAGAAAAAAAATATCAAAGCAAGTGTTTTCAATATTTCTCTTTTGTCCATGTCGAAAATTAGACTTTTTTGTCATTGTCGTTTTGATTCCCTTTCTCGAAAGGGGCTTTTAATTAACGGAAGAATTTAAGATTCGACTTTTACTAAAAGGAAATAAGAAATTAATGAACGTTTCCGATAAATTGAAAGTCCCTAATGAGGACTCTGTGCTTAATGGCGAGAATGTTTTTAAGAACGATTTTCGTCCTTTCTTTTAAGGCAATGCTTTTCGTCTTTTGTTCTTGTAAAAGTAAATGTATTTCCATTTCCTTCTGCGGCAAGAATTTTGTATAAATATGTATATACTGCTGGTTTCGTAATGAACCAGGAAAGTAACATTGATATGCAAATTTGTATTTATTACTTTCCTTTCAGTGTGAATGTTCATTTAACGATTTTGTGTTTATATCTGAGATCGACAAATACACTTTAATAAAGAAAATTTAAAGCATTCTAGATCATAATTTTCGAGTGCTTTTCCGCGTTCTCGCGTGGTTCTGGAGCAGAAGATTTCCACAACGTTTCGGCGGAATCTCATCTGCTATTATCTGGTGGTGCTTCTTAGTATAGTGGTAGATGCGATTATGACGAAACATTGTGGAAAATTTCCTCTCTCTGGTGTCACGTGTCAATGTGGGAAAAGGCCTGAAAATCTACGAACACAGCTCTGAATAGAGTTATTTTCTAGACCAGTTGTCTTCCCAAGTTGTTGCTGTCACTGCCGTCGTTCTTTGAGTCTACTTCTTCTGAGTTAATTAGAGTAAGGGCTTGGCCCTTTTACTCTCAGTCCTTGCTTTGATTCGTCGTGATTATGGCTCTATAGTTGCTCTAGCTCGCTGTCTTCACTGTTGATTTCCATCCGTGGTCGCTTATATTTGGAGTGTTGTGTAGAGTATTCTGTTACCGGTATAAGTGTCGGGTTTGTATGAGTTTTCATATGTTTGTAGAAGCTTTTGGCTTGATTTTTAATGTGTGTCATGAGTGGTTCAAGCCTAGCTTCTTCGTGTATTTGGTAGTTTCGGACGTAGTACGGCGCCCTGAGTGCCAACCGTAGTGTTTTGTTTTGGAAGGTGTTTAATCTTGTTTTATGTGTCTTTTTGATATGTAGCCACATCGGCGATGCGTATGAGTATTTGGCGTATTATCTGTTTGTATATGTTCTTTGAGTGGTACTGCGTGCCGGTATTTGTAGGTTGGTTCCGGTGGAGGTGGTGTAGGGATCACCGTGTGCGGTGTAAGCGTGGTATTACTTCGTAATTGACTTCTGTACTTTTGTCCACGCGTCTGTATTTTGGTAAATAATTTTTCCATGCGTTAGGTAGTCTTTGTCCATCATCCCTTTTATTCAAACTGTTTAGTTGCTCCTCTGTTTCAATAGTTTCTCTGATTATTCTTCGTGAAAATGTTCTACGTTGGTTATTGTTGTTTCCTCAATGTTGATGTTATGGCCTCTCGGTAGCGTGTGTTCAAACAGTGACGAGGATAAGTCTCTGCGTGCTATCGGGTTCTTATGAACACGTATTCTGCGATTCGATTGTCCTATGTATGTGCGATCGCAGGCGTGGCACAGTATTCTATTCTACGAGGTCAATTTTATCCTGCAGATGCTTAAGAAACTGCGAAATTTTCTTATCTATATACTATACCGTGTCAATTTCGTATTTTCTTAGCTTACGTTCTATTTTGTCTGTTATCCTATTGTATGGTAATCGAATATTATTCGGATTGCTATTTTTCTCGTTTCCTTTGCGTTTTTCATTCGCTGCTATTTTGAATTTGTCTGTCCGTTTTGTATTAGTGCTTGATGTAGTTTTTCGAGCTCTTTTCCTTGGTATTCTTGGTCGGCTAGCTTGATTGACCTATTCGTTAGTGTTCTTATTACTTCAGAATGATGATGTACTTGTCGTTAAGGTATCGGTTAGTTATGTGTTTGTTTTCTATGCACTGTGTGACTTAATGTTCCATTTGGTTTTCGTGAAATGAGCACGTCCAGGAACGACAACGATTCATTTTCTTTAATCTCCAATGTGAACTGTATTCTAACGTGTATGCTATTTAAGTAATTCTGAAAACCCATTATTTCAAATTCTTCCACGAAAAGACAGGCTAGGACCGACGATAGCAGTGAACCCATCGGTATGTGATTGATAGATGTTTCTAAAATATTTTCTTTTGGGTTCAGCTATATACATATATATATATATATATATATATATATATATATATATATATATATATATATAGGTGGTCCCAGAAGAAAATATATAAAAATACATGTGTGGGTGTGAATGTGTGTGTATTTTGTCTGGGAGAAAAGATGAAAAATTTTGGCTTCCAAGTTTCCTCCTTGTAGTAGTTCTTTTCTTCTGAGACAAACTCGACGTTTCAATTCTCTCGCTGGCATTTTCTTCTGGAGCGGACGTCGATTGGACAGCCCGACTTATTTTTTATGAGGGTTCATCACAGTTTCAGTGCATGTGTTTTTCTATCAAACGTCTTGGATAAGTTGAAAACACATACCGAAGCAGTTAATTTTATAACGGTAGATATGTAAGATATGGGAAGAGTTCGGCTATCGACTTGACGTATGTCGTACGTCCAGGGAGGCGCCATTCCACATATCTGTACATAAAGTCGTAGTTTTTCCCGGCCGGTGGTACTTACAATACAATATTTTTACGAATTTCGCCATGTTTTATTGACGTTGGCGTAGGGGTTTTCGCAGTAACCACTTCTAGGTGCTGCTGAGTTTACAGTCGCCTTTACGTAAATGCTTCTCTATTTCAATGGCTTTTCCGATGATTCTTCGATGGTAGTGCTTCATAGTTGCTAATGCTTCTTGTGCTTTGCAACCGGTTATTGTTCAATTCTTTTTATTCGTGTACACCGTTCTGGTGTTCCACAATTCTTGGCTCAATCGATCTTCCTGCTTGCCCGACGTAGCTCTTCCCACAATCGCACATTAATTTGTAGACTCCTTCTCTGCGACTCTAGATATGCAAGGTAGACGAGCGAATTCTCTAGTTGGTTCCGTTTTTGTTGGTGGTGTTTTCTGTCTGGCTCTTTTAGGGCTCTTCTTATCTCTGTCTTGTCTTGGTTATTCTTACCTCTGTAACGCGCTAGGTATAGTTTTGAAAAATATTTATTTAACCTCTTTATATAAATTTTGCCCATATTCAGGAGATTACGAAAATAAAATTAAATAAGCTAAAGCTAAATCTTTATCTAGGAGGTTTTCTTATTGTCGATCTTCCTTAATAATCTATTTGGTCATTTTTAGTTCTAAGTAATTCTGTAGAAAGTTTGTAATAAATATATGTATAAGATCCTCATTGTAACATTGTTTAGTTTTATTTTTGTAACTCTTGATGTTACTGCAAAGCATCATTTTCGTGAAACTTCACCATTTGTATTTTATTTTTAATTTTATTAGTTAAAAATGTTTCACCAATAGCTGGCAGTATATTCAATTAATATTTCAAGTCTCTATTGACTTTTTTTTAAAGTCAATACGCACTTTTTCCCTGTATTTAGATTTAGCCCGCCGTTGTTGTAAATGCTAAAAGCAATTTAATTACTGCTGAATGGGTTTCGTAATAAATGAAAAGCAAACATATTTTATGCCCATAAAACTCGCTTTTATATGTACATATTGGGTCTGGGAAAAAGTTCGTGGCGTTTTTTCAGTAAAATTCAACTGGTCCCCGCATGGCGCGTGGACGAATGAATATGCTCCATTATTATCGACACTGTTTCGCCATTTTTTTGGTAGATCCATGATCCCATCGGTGAAAAACTTCTGTGGTTTCTGGTCGGAAAACTGAATCAAGTAGTTTTCACAGGCTTCTTTTGAAACCAACTTAATTCCATTGAGAGAGTTCTGCAGAGATCGAAACAGATGATAGTCAGAGGGTGCTATATCCGGACTGTAAGGTGGGTGCATCAAAACTTCCCAACCAAACTCTCTCAATTTTTGACGGGTCATCAAAGAAGTGTGTGGTCGGGCGTTGTCATGATGGAAGACAACACCTTTCCTATTAATCAATTCGGGCCGTTTTCTTTCAATCGCCTGGCGTAATCTCTCTAGTTGTGCACAGTAGAGTTGAGAATCAATCGTCTGACCAGTTGGAAGTAGCTCGTAGTGGACGATTCCCCTCCAGTCCCACCATACACACAGCATCACTTTTTTTGGCGTCAATGTTGGCTTAGCGAACGCTTGTGACGGCTCACCATCCTTTATCCACGATCTTTTACGCTTCCGATTATCGTACGTAATCCATTTTTCATCTCCGGTTATTAAACGTTTCAGAAACGGCTCGATTTCATTCCGTTTCAGCAGCGCATCGCAGATGTTAATTCGGTCAATCATGTTTTTCACGCTCAACTCATGAGGAACCCATACGTCAAGCTTTTTTTTGTAACCAGCTTTGTGTAAATGGTTCAAAACAGTTTTGTGGTCAATGCCTAGCTCCATGCCAATATCGACACTGCTGATATGCTTATCTTGTTGGACTTTTTCAAGAATTTCATCAGATTTTTCAGTGAATGGACGACCGCAGCGTGACTCATCTTTCACATTGAAATTTCCAGAACGAAAGCGAGCGAACCATTTCCGCGCAACAGATTTCGATAAAGTACCTTCACCATACACAGCACAAATTTTATCACAAGCCTGCGCAGCGTTCTTCCCCTTATCATAATAATATTGCAGAATATAGCGAAATTTCTCATTATTCTTCTCCATTTTCAAGTGCGAATAACTTTCCAACCACTGCACCGATTACAATGTTTCTACGCTCAAACTAACGTTCGGAAGGTCATCTAAAAAACGAGCCCTCGGTGGTGTTGCTGTGACTTGTTGTTCTTTAGTTATCGGCAACCAATGCCATCTATCGGGAAAAACGCCACGAACTTTTTCCCAGACCCAATATATATTAAGGTAGCAAAATGCCGCATACAAATATATTATCATTTCAAAACTGATTCGTAAAGTATTTTATATCTGCGTGAGTTTATGGCTTTTTGAGCTCGTAATTTATTAGAAGTGCAACGGCGGTTTGGGTCACGTATTGACGGAATAGCGAAAAATTCCCTCGAAATTCATCCATCAACGCCGCGAGGTAATGCGGATTCATATGTAAGATCCTTTGTTTCGAAGACCTCAGCCGTTTTTAGTGGTTTTTGTTGATCTTTTTATGTCACACCGTCGCGTCGCGGCGACATGTCCCATGAAAAATGATAGTTAGGTAAATATGTGTGGTAGTTCTACATTTTTGCGTATATAACATATACACAGGGCGTTAGGACATAATGTGCGGGTACTTCGACTGTGGACGAGTCATTTGACGAAAAAAGAAAAGTCATATGAATGAATTGTTTTTTTTTTGACGTTCCCAATGTGCTACACATTTATGTATCATAGAATACTTGAGGGATGAATTCCAAATTCGCTGAAGTCACTAGATGGCCAGTTATATACATACGACAACTACGCTTTAGTATTGGGCCTACTGATTGTTCTGAAAACTTTTAACAATTGCTATTGTTATCGTAAGTGGGTTTATGCCAAGTGAATAATGTGGTATCATTATACCAACGAAGAATATGCTTCAAATTTAAAAGTTTCAGTCTCTTGTCGATGGCTCTTAGAAGTTGGTCATGTAGCGAAACTGTAGCTTGTAATTGTTGTCGATTGTAGTGTTTTCTATATATTTTTTGTTTTTTGAATATTTGCCCAAGTTAAATGTAATAAATTTCAGAAATTTTAAAAATAATTGCACTGTAATATAATTGTCCAATAAACTTTTTACCTAAGTCAGCAACTGACAAAAGTAAACAGCATACACCAAGTATAAATTATTCGAAAAGCTCTAGTATTGGCTTAGCGCTGGTTATGAAGAAAGTGCAGGTGGGACTTGTTCAAACATACCAGGTGTACCAGATAGTCGTTACCGGTTTTTCTAACAGATGTCTCTAGGCTTAAGTATGCAATGTTATGATTCGACGCATATGCCATCTTATTCTACTGATATTAAGCTTCAAAGCCATACATGTAATATTTTGCAAAAGTAACACTATTATAGATTTATAGCTCTCTGAAAATGTCGAGTTTCGTGCATGAAAAAGTGCATTTGCGGCGTGTATTATTTTTCCTCTTTAATCGAAAGAAAAAATCCGTGGAAAGTCATCGTTTGCTGGTAGAAACTTGCGGTGAACATATTCCAACCATAAAAACATGTGGGGCGTGGTTTCGATAATTTAAAAGTGGTGATTTCGATGTGCAAGATAAAGAACGTTCTGGTAGACCGAAAAAGTTCGAAACTGCTTATTGGGTGAAGACCTATCCCAAAGTCAAAAACAATTGGTAGAAGCGTTAAATGTGGCCCAAGAAACGATTAGCAACCGATTACGAGCAATGGAAAAAACTAAAAGATGAGAAAATGGATGCCACATCAACTGAACAAGAGGCAAATGGAAAATCAAAAAATCGTCTGTGAAATGCTGCTTCAAAGGTATGATCGGAAGTCATTTCTGCATTGAACAATGACGGATGATGAAAAATGGATTTATTTCGAAAATTCTAAGCGCAAAAAATCATGGTTACCACCTGGCGAAACCGGCCAATCGACTCTAAGGCCAAATCGTTTTGGGTGCAAGATAATGTTCTGTGTTTGGTGGTACCAGAGTGGCGTGGTGTTTTATGAACTGTTGAAACCTGGTAAAACAGTTAATACTGATCGCTACCGATAACAAATTATCAATTTGAATCATGCATTGATAGAAAAACATCTAGAATGGGCCTGAAGATACGGTAAAGTGATTTTACAGCCCAATAACGTGCCGCCTCATACAGCAAAATCGATCAAGGAAGCATTGAAAGCATGTAAATGGGACATAATATCGCACCTTTTTGCATCAATGGGACACGCGCTCGCAGAGCAACACTTCGCCAATTTCGATGAAATTAGAAAATGGCTCGATGAATAATTTTGCTCAAAGGACAAATAGTTTTTTTGGGATGGCATCCATAAATTGCCTGGAAGATGGGCAAGATATGTAGAATCAAATGGCCAATACTTTTTCCATTTTCTTGAAAATTATGTAGTTTTTTACGAAAAAAACGTACTTTCCGTAGTATTATCATGTTTTGTCTGGAAACTGCAATACTGTAGCACCTTATTAAGATCTTTCGATACAACCTTCCCTAACTTTTCGAGTTACGGACTAGTTCCAGTCCTAGATGTAGCTGAGACTATGTCACAGATAGGAAATAAGAGCTTTAGTATTATTATTATGAATGGTAATTGATAAGGGAGTAACGAGTAATAATCTATGCCTTTACATTCACCAACAGCTTAATTTCAATTACAGGGGACATTGGAAGGCCATGAGTTATTATGTGGGCGCTCGTGATGCAATTTAAGATCAGCATTCGTTTTAACGGGAAGGCAAAATACGATAATAGTGATGTAAAATATATAATTCTTTACTAATTTAAGAGTTTGGGGTGGTAGCTGGTCCCTTCTTAAAACATCAACAATGTGAATGAAACGTGTTCGAGTATTCTTTGTAAATTAGTAAATTTGCGTATTTTGACTGGACTCTTTTCGGTGTTATAATTCTGTATAATTTTTATGGAAGTTGTCCAAGTACAATTAATTACCATAAAGGAGACTACATTCTCACTGGCGCAGTCAATTACAACATGTTTCAAGTGCGGACTAACAAGGTCTTTATTAAATAAGTTGTCATTATTGGAATTTTACAAGAACCGACGTTTTCCTTCCTCTTGTCCCGTGTAACACACGTTCGAATTCCTAATTAGTTTTAATGATCTCAAGCCTTCGTAACAAAATTTAATTACTTCCATTCGTTCCAGTCGTCCATACGAACACGAAGTTTATTAAATATTTCCACCCTTCTTCACCAATTATTTATTTGCTTTTGGCCCTCCGTCGTCTTCGTTGGCGTTATTTATTTATTCTCTTTTTTCCGTTCCATAATGAAGTTAAAACAAAATTAATGTTACGCACTCTTCATCGGTTTTAATTAAATGGAAAGCTCTCCCCTTTTTACTGCTTCGGTCGCTTTTTTCGCATCGAGTACGTCCGAGGCGACACGAGGCGCAAGAAAAATACAATAAGGAAATAATTGTTTTGTTTTCGCAGAACTGTCAAGGTGAAATTTTAAATTGGATTTGTTAAAATTTGTTTTAATTTAAAGGCGAGAAGGAAAGAAGGGGATGGAAACGGTAACCGACGGCGTCTGCGTTTTGAAATTAATTTACAAGTAAATGTGTTTAATTTCTTGTTGTAGAAGTCGAAGTAATCAAAAAATAAAATATATGTTTATTACAAGGAATTAAAAGAGAAGAAATGTACTTAATTAACGTTTTTCTTCTTCTTCTTTTAGATATAGCATATTCGTTTCATTGATACTGTTTTAGAGTTGTCGCGAGAGTGATGGCAGCCAACTTTTGCATTTCTGGCAAATTTTGGTAGTCTCTCGTTGGCCATCCTGTCCATAGTTATTCCATTCTTTTCTTCTTACTTTGATGAACTTTGTAATGTATTGATTTGGGGTTCTGTCTCTTATTGTTTTCCGGGTAATACATCTTAGAGTTCCTGTTTCAGTTGTTGTTTTTCACTTGCCTTATTTTGCTGACTTCTGGACTCGGTTTCTACCCCGTAGGTTAATATTGGCCTGATGCAGGAATTATATATACGAATTCTATTTTGTGTTGACATATACTTGTTTCGCTAGATTATATTTCGTAGGTAACCTGGCATCTTTGTCTAGATCATATGGGGCAACAACTGGCCGGCGGGCCGAATCCGGCCCGCCGTAAGATTTGATCCGGCACGACATTTTGAAAAACCCAATTAAAAAAAAATATTACGCTAGCTACTCATACTCACAGAATCAAGTAATTTTCGAACAGATTTAGCGATTTCAAAAACATGGAAGACTGTTTCCGTTTATTTGCTACTCCAACAAAAAGTAATGTACAAAATTTTCCAATACACTTGCAAATGGAGTTGATTGAGATTCAAGAAAACTCACTTCTAAAATCTAAATTTGAAGACGTGGAGTTGTGCGATTATTACAAAAAAATATCTCGAAGAAGACCATTTTCCGCAGCTTAGAAAATTCGCATGAAGATCGATTTGTGCGTTTGGCAGTACTTATAAATGCGAACAGTTCGTATCAATGATGAAAGTTAATAAATCAAAATATCGTACAAAGCTGACTGACGATAATTTGGAAAATTCTTTACGTCTTTGTAGGTGGAATTAATCCAAACATCGATGGATTAGTTTCCCAAATTCAAACTCAAGTGTCTCATTGATTTCGGTGTCGCTATTTAACTTTTCTAGTTTGTAACAATTCCAAATTTAACGATTTAATTATAATGTTGTACCTATTTTTTTCATTTTATTTTGTTATTTTAATATTATGTTAATAATATTATAATAATATTGTCGTATTATTTCATGTCTACACTACTTTAAAATGCACTACTTTCAAACGCGGCCCGCGAACGTATTTGCACATTAAAGTTTGGCCCGCAACATATCAAAGGTTGCCCATACCTGGTCTAGACTTTCACTTCAGCCTGTACGTCTCTCGAGCTTGCTCTAGTACAGACCTATATACTTCACGTTCAAAAAAATCGCAAAAATCTTGAAACGGTCATAACTTCCACTTTTTTCGCCCGATCGCCGCAAGCTTTTCAGCAATGAAAGTACTCTTCGCTGGGATTAAAATGAGAACAGTTCGTCACTGTAGAGAGAACCGTTTGGCCGCAGTGGCAGTTTGCATTTTCGCAAAAATTCTCGGTTTTCCGGTCATATTTTGAGAACGCAGCGTCGTAGCGGGTTCCAGTTTGAAGCAATCGATTCCGGACCTCAATACGCATCCGGCAGTGTTCGCGCGGTCGAAGAGGGTCCTTGGTTCGTGAAATAGCATGCCGATCTGAATGAAAATCAAAAATTGTCGCGATTTTCGCGACTTGGAAAAGCGTTTTCTGTGAATATTTCGAGAACCGACAGGGCTAGTGAATTCTTGTTGCGTTTTTCGTTTTTCAGCGGGTTCGAAAACATACAGTAGAGCCATAAGAACGCCGAAAGCCGACACATCGATGTTTCCGATTTTATATTTCATCGCTTAAGGTTCAAAAAATCTTCAAACATCCATAACTTCCACATTTTTGGTCCGATCGCCGCAAGCCTTTCATTAGTCTTATGTCATCAATGATCTTATCCATGACTGTGTTGAACACCATGGGATTTAGTAAGTTACCTTGTTGAATTCAAGAGTGCATGCGTATTTCGTCAGTTAACCCGTTAATGGTTTTAATCCGTGTCTGAGTGTTTCCATGTTAGGGAATAAATTTATTTTTCCTTAATCGTTATTTTGAAATAATTAATAATAATATTTTGGAAGTCGGCTTATAAAATTATTATTAAAATAACGTTTTCAACGTTTCGACAATTTCTTTCTTTATTGCTTCTGAAGAAAGAAATTGTGAAAACGTTATAAATGTTGCTTTATCGAATAATTTATATAAGCTGAGATTCCAGATACTGATCATAATTATAAAATTGATGGGAACTCCAGAATAGATAAAATTAATATCAACGTTGGTGTACTAAAATAAAGATACAGGGGGGAACGTAATGACAGGTTTAATCTAACAAAAGAGAACTTGAGGGATTAGAAAGTTAATGTCTTTCTCCAACACAGGTAATGTAAAGAGATTTAAAGAAATAACAACAAATAAAAAGTTATGAGGGATAACTAATTAAAATTAAAAATATTAAGGTCCCCTACTTACTTGATTTCAAAATGGCTAGTGAATGAATACAAAAATTTACCCGAAAAACTTGAAAGCCTATCAGTTACTAATTCAAAACAATTTATTCAAAAGATTAAAGACTGTAAATTAGAAGATGGGGAAATTTTAGTGTCATTCGACGTAACGTCATTGTTTCCTTCGGTAACGATTCCAGAAACTTTAAAATATTTAGAAGAATTTCTGCACAAAAATAAGACCGCACCAGAGAAAATAAAAGAATACGTGAGACTGACAAACCCTTACAAAACTGTGTTCATTTTAAAGGGAAGTTCTATGAACAAAAACGGGGAACTGCAATGGGCAATTGTGTTTCTCCATTCATAGCGGACTTATTCATGAGTAATTTTGAACTTGAATTAAAACATAAAGCTAAATATTTTCCAAGAATCTGGATTAGGTATGTAGAAGATATTTTCGCGACAGTTAAATTCAAAATTTCCGACGATTAAATTTACAGTAGAAAAAGAAAACAATGTCACGTTGCCTTTTTTGGACATCTTAGTTATTAGGAATAATCTTAAAATAAAAATTGATATTTTCCGAAAAGAAACCAATGTCAATAGATTCATCACGGCGGACTCAAATCATAGCATGCAACAAAAGATGCCTTCGTTTTCTTATCAATCGCTTGCTTAATTTCCCACTAACAAAAGTAAGATAGAAAAAGAATTGAACTTTATTAAGAATATCGCGAAATACAATGGTTTTAAATTAAAAGATACTCAATGGATTAATTAGAAAGGCTAACATAAGAAAAATAATCCGGGATACCACATGTCTGTCACCTCAAAGCAATCGGGACAAACAGTTTGTATGCTTACCTTTCCACCAGTTGACGAAAAATTTAAATAGTGTTTTTAAAGAGCGCGGTTTTCAAGTCACTTTTCGGTCCACTAACTCCATAAAATCCCTTTTAGGAAATGCAAAAGACAAAGTCGAGAATAACAAGAAATCGGGAATTTACGGTATTAAATGTCTAGATTGTAGTAAACAATACATCGCCCAAACAAAACGATCGATAGAAACCAAAGAACATATCGCGCATATAAAATTCAACCGGCCGGAAAAATCTGGTTTGGCAAAACATTGGATTGTAATCATAGTATTAACGCTGATCGTTTGTATTTGATTAGGAACGTGTGCAATTATCGCGAATTAGATACGTATGAAAGTATGTACATTTTGAAGAATAAAGACCATGTGTTAAATATTGACTTGGGACCTAATAACTCGTCTTTATTCGGTCTGCTAGATGACAGAAAAGGGACAGTGCAATAAACCACACGTAGGTATTTATCTCTTATGTCTTTGTTACCTTTTTCAATGTCATTCATCTTAGTTTAAGCAAAACAATTTTCAAAAATCTTGTGAAACGAATATACAGTGTACGTTTTGGCTGTCGGTGGTACGGGTCGCGTGCGGAATTTGTTTTCGTACGGGTATTTTTACTGTAGTTTTCCAGGTGTGATACTGTTTAATTATCTGCTGATAATGACAACTTAGTTGTCGAAATACGTATACAGACTACGAAAATTAATGTGGCAAGGGGTTATATATCAACCTTCAGTGATCAAGTTAATCAACCACAGGCTCCATCAAAATTACCTGGAATTTCGAATCACAAGCAGGTGAAGAAGCTTGACATTCGACGTGGAAGCAAGGTATAAAAAACAAGAGATAGTGAAAATTAGATGTACAAATATTATTGCAAACGTATGGTGAAAGGCTTTAGTCAAATTCTAGTGCTTTTGGACTGTCCTTCTCTAAAAGAATTGGATTGGTGTAGCTTTCATTTGTTGTCAGTTGAAAAATGTATAGTAAAAACATGATTTTTTGTCAAATTTTGTTTCGTTCTACATCCACAAAGGAAAAAGCTCATTGTAAACTTACTAAAAGTTATGTGCTTTTTTAGCTATAAAAAATTAATGCTCCTATTTGAAGTCCTAAATCGAAGCTAAGGCTAATCGATTGTTGCTTTCACAAATGCAATATTTGCAATTAAATGTTTCTCTCTTTGTTTTTAAGCACTTTTATGTGTATAAAAAGTGTAATTTTTATTTAAAACTATTTTGTTACAGATACATTAAGTCATAGGTTCCCAAATTTTTTAAAGCCATGCGCCCTTAACGTTCAGTTTATTTCCGGCGGCGCCCTTCGTGTGAAGCAAAACTGGAGACCTTATAATTTTAAGTCTAAAATGTTATATTTTTCAATTTTTTTTCGATTTGGCAAGGCTGTCGCGTCGCCTCTGTGTGTCGCCTTTTTGTGGCGCATACTTTTGGAACCTTAAGTTTTCGAATTTAAAACATTACCAGTGAGGTAAATATATTGCCGTAAAACGTTGTACATTTTCCTTGAATTTTTAACTCAAAATTATACACGAAAAGACGTTGCGTCACATAATATTAAATCCCTCTAAATTATGAAAGATTCGAGTCAGATACCCCTCGTAGTCTGCTTGTTTGTTCAGCGTCATTTTACAAAAGAAATTAAATAGTTACAACAAGGCGTGGGATTGCAAGTGAAACGTAATCGCTTTATCAAACAAAATGCGCTTTAGAATTGTTTTTATGTGGAAGCAGTAGTTTGGTAATAATGTGTACAATAGGGCGATAAAACTAGGTTTAAACACGAAAGTGATTGTGTTTTAAGCTGTTTCATGAAGACTTCGACACGTTTCTAAGCGTTTAAAAAAATGCAAAAATAGAATGTAAAGGGGTAGGTGTGTTGGACACCAGCACATATCGGAAGGAGCTCAAAACTGATTGATACAGCTAGTTTTATCTTTTTCGAATGAATGAAAAGAATTTAATAGTTAGAGAAATAAATAGTATAGAAAGAATGTTCTCTTAATGTACATGAAAAGTAATAATAAAATAATATACTATTAATATAAAAATAATAGGGATCATGATTTTCTTTACTAATGAAGTAATGAGTGCATTTTGCAAGTCGTATTCAGTACTAAAAAAGTCATTTTTATACAAATACGATATCTCTCGCTACTTGTACGAGGCTAGTCCCATAATTATCCAGCCTGACTTAGAGATGGCGGTAGTTGATTGAAAAATAACACTGTATTAGAAAGTACACAATCTATAAAGTATATGTTCCAAGTTCGAAGACGTTGTTTAGTATTTGTTTGGCAGACATCAATAGTTAACGTTTTCAGTGAATTTGTAAAAATGGAGAAAATTGGTCATCGTTACGTGATACAAAATTTTTATTTGCAAGGCCTCAGCCCAACCGATATAAAAGCTGAACTGGATTCTACTCTGGGTGAGTCTGCTCCTTCGTTTACAACAGTGAAATATTGGGTAGTAGAGTTTAAACGAGGCCGTACGAGCTACCGAAACGAGCATCGTAATGGTCGACCAAATGAGGTGACGACTCCAGAAATGGTGAAGAAAATCCACAAAGCGGTACTGGATGATCGTCGACTGAAAGTGCGCGAACTAGCATACATAGTGGGCATTTCAAAAAGTGAGATACAACGCATATTATCTGCAAATTTGGACATGAAAAAGCTGTGTGAAAGATGGGTGCCGCGTTTGCTTACACTCGAGCAAAAACAGTGTCGCGAAGATGTTTTAATTGAGTATTTAGCGAAGTTTTAGAGCAATAAAGCAGAATTTTTGCGCCGTTTCATAACAATGAATGAAACATGGCTCCATCACTCTATATCCGAGACAAAAGAATAATCAAAACAATGGACTCCAAAGGTAGAACCGGCTCCAAAGAAGGCGAAGACCGTTTTACGTGCAGGCTAGGTCATGGCATCGGTTTTTTGGGATGCGCGTGGAATAATTTTCATTGACTATCTTGAAAAAGGAAAAACCATCAACGGCGAGTATTATGTGAACTTATTGCAACGTTTGAGCAAAAAAATCAAGCAAGAACGGCCGCATTTGGCTAAGAAAAAAGAATTGTTTCATCAAGACAATGCAACAGCTCACAAATCCGTTATTGCAATGGCCAAAATTAATAAATTAAAATTTGAATTGCTACCTCATGCACCCTATTCGCCAGATTTAGCCCCCTCGGATTATTCGTTATTCCCAAACTTGAAAAAACGGCTCATTGTCAAAGATTTTCTAACGATGAAGAAGTGATGTCGGCAGTTAATGGCTATTTTGAGGAGCAAGACAGTTCTTATTATAAGAAGGGTATCGCACTTGTTGAACGTTAAAATAAATATATTTTTTTACAAAATTTTTGTATTTTCTTTGTTGGGTTGGGTACTTGTCGGACCATCCTCGTATGTAAATATTAAAGGGTAATGTTTTTTTAGAGACTGTACTGTTTGTCCTACGTATGTACCTTCACAATAATTGCATTTTATTTTATATATATTGTGTGTTCATTTTTATTTTATGATAGGCGTGGTAACTACTGTAAAGTTGTGAATTTTGTTATGTTGTTATTTGTAATAGTATTATTGACACTCCGCATTTTTAGTCCCCTGTTTTTAAGAGCGAATAATCTTTTTTGTTATTGTTTGTTTTTCTTTTGTACCAAATCCGGGTTATAGTTATTTCTTGAAGGTACTGTTTTAATTTTATTTATGTTTCATGCAACACTGTTTTTGTTTTCTGAAAATTCAGAACACCTATTTACCAAGTTATGTTTTTTTTCGACATTAAAAGCTATAAAAGTCCATAAAATAAAAATATGTGAATACGAGTATATATAATTAATGTATCGTTGATTAAAAGGAAACCAAAAGAAAACAATGAACTAACTTTAAAAAGGGGAACCACCCTCCCCCCGGAACGTCGTTAATATAAACTAAGTGTAATTTTAATATTTCAATTGTTGTGAAAATCTTTTAAATCAAAATTAACTAAATCGAAAGCAGTTTTTACGTTAAAAATCATAAAGATCGCCTATTTTTTAACCTCCGCTTTAGAATACCTCTTCAACTTTAACCGATTTCTGAATAGACGCAATTCTATCGCAATCATCAACATGAAAAACAACTTTTATTATTTCACGACATTTTAAAATAATCATAGAACCGGATTAGATATTTTTAACGCTTACTAACATTTTACAGTTCGCGTTACGTAAGTGACAAGAACATTAGCGCAAGCCCTTTCCTTTTCTTTCCCATCCAGATCCCTCGTTCAAGACATCATTTACATTTCCATCGCATTGTTAATAATGACTGTGCGAGCGAATATAATAGCGGGCGAGGAGGCACGCCCGTCACGACTCTTCATCCGACGTAGGTGTTTTTTTTTGCATTGTGTCGTATCGCTCGGAGACCGTAAATTAGTGTTGGATATTGTTAACGAAGACAAGACTCTCACGACGACTCCTAGTGAATGTAGAGAGAGAGATATTGTTAGTGTTCGGCGTTTTCAACGTTGAGGTGGAAAAGATCATGGATTGGATTTTATTTGTATTATTGTTTTTGTGAACCGTAAATGGCAATCTTTCTTTCTACATCGGATCTTAACTTTCGTCTAGATTGGTGTATTCGAATTAAGAAGAAAATTTGATAATTTAAAAAAAATGTTAGCTTTAATCTCGAATCAATCAAAGGCCGACAAAAGCCATGGTAGAAACGCGTTTCATAATGCCAGTATTCTTCAGTTTAAAAGCCTAAAACTCCATACATTCCTCACTCGATCAGTTCGCTGGTCGTTACGTTAGATGTCGCGGCCGTAGTATTCACTGTGTTTTTATATATTTCTTCGAACAACAGACCGATTAATTGTTGTGTTTGTCGACAAAGCCAAGTAGACTGAAGAGTATTGGCATTATATTAGAAGTACCGGAAAGTTCTGCCCGTGCCGATTATAACAAGCTTCAATAAGTATGCACATATACTTTTTGACACATATTTGTCTCTCTCTTTTTATAACTGAATGTATATATACTGACCTAGAAAATGAACTAAAACGAAGATGATTCATGTTAGTATTAAGTGAGACACGATCGTGTACCCATGGCTACTAATAAAGTTCATTTACGCCTCTGGATTTTGTACGAATTCCAACAAGGAAGAAATGATACAGAAGCACGTAGAAATTTGTTAAGAGTGTTTGGTAAAGGTTCAGTATCTGATAGAATATGCAGAAAATGGTTAGAAAAATTTCAAATAGGTGATTTCGATCTTTCTGAAAAGCCACGCTCTGGGCGACCATCCCTGATTGACGACGATACTGTGAAGAACATGTCAGAGCAAAATCCTTTTTCTCGGAGATTGGGGAAAGGCTTGATTCAGCTCAACAAATCATCTCAGACCATATTGGGAAACTGGGATTGGTCTAGAAATATTCGAAATGGGTGTCATATGAGTTAAGTGAGAAGAACTTGAATGATTGAGTTATCATATGCACATTTTTGCTTGCACGGAGCAAAACCGAACCTTTCTTGAATCGGACGATAATTGGGAATGCAAAGTGGATTAACTATGAAAACATCGTAAGGACAAAGGCATATTGTGAATCCGGAAAGCCTGCCTCCTTAACCTCTAAACCGAAGCTGAGCCTGAGTAAGAGAATGTTGCGTATATGGCGGAGCGTTCGAGGAGCAATACATTTTGAGCTGTTGAAACGGGACGGAAAGATAAATTCGGAAAGGTTCTGTCAGAAATTGGATAATTTAAAAACAGCACTCGAAGAAAAGAGGCCAGCAATGTTCAATAGGAAGGACATACTGCTTGAAACTGCTGAAACTGGGATTTGTCTAGAAATATTCGAAATTGGTGTCATATGAGTTAAGTGAGAAGAATTTGAATGATTGAGTTATCATATGCACATTTTTGCTTGCACGGAGCAAAACCGAACCTTTCTTGAATCGGACGATAACTGGGAATGCAAAGTGGATTACCTATGAAAACATCGTAAGGACGAAGGCATATTGTGAATCCGGAAAGCCTGCCTCCTTAACCTCTAAACCGAAGCTGAGCCTGAGTAAGAGAATGTTGTGTATATGGCAGAGCGTTCGAGGACCAATACATTTTGAGCTGTTGAAACGGGACGGAAAGATAAATTCGGAAAGGTTCTGTCAGAAATTGGATAATTTAAAAACAGCACTCGAAGAAAAGAGGCCAGCAATGTTCAATAGGAAGGACATACTGCTTCATGACAATCCTAGGCCACATACTTCTTTGAGGACTCGTTAGAAACTCGCAGAGCTAGGCCGGACCCAGCAGTCTCCGATTACTTGTTCCTGTCTTTACAAAAATTTTTTCAGGACTAAAAATTCAAAAACGAAGAAGATATCAGACAAGTACTGGTTCAATTTTTCGTCTCCAAGGATAAGGCATTTTTTAAAAATGGAATATACAAATTGTCATTACGCTAGCAAGAAGTCATAAATAATGATGGCAATTATATTATTCAAGAAATTTTATTCAAGATATGAAAAATTTATTATTTCGTTTCATTCTAAAAGCGGACGGAACTTTCCGTTAGACCTGATACAAATATCGACAAAAGCCATGCTAGAGACGCATTTGGTATAAAGCTAGAACTCTTTAGTTTACTTGTTTTTATCGACGAGTATAATAATTAAGCGATATATTGATCAAAAAAATATATAAAAACGCAGTGAACACCGCTGTCGTGATATCTAACGTAACAACCAACGAACTAACCGAACAAGTGTGAACTAACTAAACGTATAGGTGGGAATAAGTAATTAGCATCCCGAACTATAACGTAGACGTTTCTTTTTGTCGATACCTACTCAGTGTATTTATCTTTTTTTAATAACGTGTATTTCAAAATACTTGAACGAACAAAATAAACTTGTAATAGTGTTTAACTTTCCTTTTCTTTGGCTGTAAAAGGGACCCTTCTTTTTTTCTTTGTTAATTAAGTACCGAACGTACTTTGTTGATCCACCTTTTGCTTCAGTATTGGCCTAGGGCTTTCAAGGTAAGAATACTGTGGCGTCCTATCAGATGTGATTAACAAGAAATCCTCGCCCAATCTCCGAGTTTACTTCTTGAGCTAGTTTTAGCACACTGGAGGTCAAGCAAAAGGATCGTTTAAGGTGAGGATACGGGCGTTTATTTATTGTTCTATTAAGCACAGGACGAGACATTATAACCCGCACAGAAATAAATCCGTAATGAACTTTCACCGTCGAAAGCCAAACACACACTAGAATGTATGTTTAGTACCCTTATACCAGAATTTATTAATTGAGATGGTGTATAGAAGGTTTTCGAAATAGCTAACATATAAATCTTCTGGTAACTACCTTGTTAGGGTTATTGACTATCAGAAATTGCTACAGAAACATAACTTCATCTCGATTTATAGTCGAATGCTAATTTTATGTTTAATTTGGTCAACAATGACGCTCCAAACTTACTATATACTGTTGATATCAAGGTGCCAAAATATGGAACAAGTTTCAATGAAACATTCGCCAGAGCGACAGCTAAATCAAACGTTTCTCCCACAGAACCTGTCACGTACATGGTTAAAAATGCCAACAAAATTTATCCGAAATTTTTTACCCTTCTGCAATTAACCACCATTTTACGAATTTCAACTTTCGAATTTACTTTTTATGGATTATAAGTTTAATTTAATACTGTACTTTATTATTGTATTGTCCTCTTAATGGAGTAATCTGTTGGACAATAAAGACAATATTATTATAAAATTCAACGATCCCAGTACTTTATGGGCAAGTCTCCGACAGTTAAGTGATTTAAAAATAATATCCGATAATAAAGCGCGTCCATACGGAAAATTATTTACGATATTATTTATCAGCCAATAAAGTACAACTAAAAGCATTAATAGTTCAATAAATCATCGTCATGGCGATGTTAATTTTATTCTCCCATGTCGTGTCATAAATAACGCAAACGCGTATATGATCAAGATGTGACAATATTCACGTTCTATATGTAAACGGGACTGGGGCTTATTTATAATATAACACAAAAAGATTTTCTTCGCCGAACAATGTCCAATAAATTTGATTATCGTCGGGCGCGAAGGGTATGATGGCCGGGCAAATAAACACATCGAAATGGAATATAAAGCAGAACGAAAATACTCATGAATAACATATATAGTGGTGCGGTATTCTTTGTGGCGGCAGTAACTGCGACGATGACGGCGAATAGTCAAGGAAATTTCGCTCGTCGAAGGGGGAGAAAAAAATCTTTGAATAATGTATGTGCTTTTGCATGGTGGCGTCGAACAAAGCGTCCGCGATTTATGCGCATTAATGTCTTTAGAGTTAATGTAATTGATTACATTCTAGATGAGTTTGCGTGGGGAAATACAATACAGAAACTTATCAGAAGACGATGTTTATGTACGTAACCATATTTCTGGAGGATAATTTAAATATACTCAAGTAGTTATGCTTTTTTTTGAAGTGTGTAATCTTTCCCAATTTTCTTTTTTTTTTTAATTTAAAACAGATCTTAAACAATTGATAAACAATTATCGTATTTGAATTAAATTGAAAAAAAATTAACTTAATTTTAATTAAGAATGGACAAAAATATCTGTCATAATCTTCCAATACAGTTTGTAGTCATTCATGGCAGTCTTCTTGGTTCTCTGAATTTAATTAATGAGAAAACTATTACCAAACAAAGTAATGATTACCATGGTGTTTCGCTCAATCAGCTTATCAGGCAGTGTGGCTTTCTACGGCAGTTCTAGGTACTTGATAGGTATCATTATCGAAACGATAACAGAAAGTATTATACGTCCATCTTTCTGATAGATAGTAAAATATAGTAACAAGTGAAAGCACTTATATGACTTTGTCAGTGCTGAACAGAACATCTGTTGCACCCTACAAACAGCAACGTGTTCATATATTCAGTCAGATATATGTAGACGGAGCTATTTGAAGGGTTAAACAGTTGTCTTCTCGAAGGTAAATGTTAATGGAGACTGTGGTTGATTAAATTAATCACTAAAGTTGAATAAAATCGCTTTCCACGATAAATTTTCGCATTCTGTATACGTATTTCAACAACTAAGTTGCCATCATAAACAGATAATTAATCACAGTGTCGCGCTTAGAACCACGGCAAACCCGCACAGAGACAAAATCCGTACTGGAATTACACCGACGAAAACCAAACACACACTGATTCGTTTCACAATTTAAATTGATTCTAGTTCTAAACTAAATACTTTCTTGCATATAGGAATCTTTTCATCGGTCGTATAATACTTTTTTATGAACTAAAACAGGCATGACTAAGAGATTGGACCTCCATCGGCGTTTAACACATGATTTCTGTTTTCTTAAATATATATGCTTTCATAGATATCTAATTCTATATAATATCTAATTATACACATTCTTAACTAAATGTATACAATCCGCGGTTACGTTATGATCATTCTCTAGCACGTGTTTTGCTAAACTAGATTTCTCAGGTCGACTGAATTTGACGTGCACCATATGTTCTTTATACTGTGTTTCTATCGATCGTTTTGTTTGACCTATGTATTGTTTATTGCAATATAGACATTTAATTTCATAAATCTGCGATTTCTGATTAACACGATTTTGTCTTTCGCATTTCCTAAAAGAGATTTTTTTTAATAAAGTTACTGGGCCAAAATGTAATCTAATAACTACGCTCTTTAAAAATCACATTTAAATTTTTCGTCAAAGGGTGAAATAGTAAACATATAAATAGCTTGTCTCGATTGCTTTGAGGTGATAGATATGTGGTACCCCGGATTGTCTTTTATATGTTAACTGTCCGAAAATTAATACTTAATTGGATTATCCACTGGTAGCATAAAAATGATGCAATATACATAGGTATTGGAGAAAGATATATTCTGCTTGTTAATCGAGTGTAAAAGATATAAAACAAATGAATAATTTTCTTAAGTTAGACGTAATATTTGAATGAAGAAAGTGGTTTTCCGTTTTTTTTAATATTTCAATATAATTGGCGAGAGTTTGGGCACCAATAACACAAACAAGGATGTGGAAGTAATTTATTACGATTAATCAAGAAACCTAGATGGGAAAAAATGCCAACAGCGATTGATTAAACGAAGAGTCATACTAAATAGACTTCCTTGAAAACTTGCAATCTAATCGGCAGACAATGAAGTGTAATATAATCTGAAATGTACACCCTGTGTACTAATAACTGTTACATTGTAATAGCGTAATTTTCAAATGGATACGATTATGTTATATAAAACATGACTTCCTTCCCTCCTATTACACGGCTAAAGAATTCCCATACATTCCCATGCAAATATGAGAAAGTTGGCGAGTTGAGGCCAGATATGCATACAATATCCGTGCCAGGAGAAATATTATAAGGAAAGATTTCGTAATGATTCGACGTTTATCTACAAGTTAAGTTTTATGTAATACATATTTCTTTATTGTCTGAGTGCTTTTATTATTTTCTATGAAGTATTTATATTTAACTGATGTATTAAAATATAAATTTAATCAATTTAAAAAAAATATTTCTTTGATCATTTTATTTTAGAATGTAATTTTCTTTCTTTGATTAGTTGAGGGTAACTATAACAGATACCGTAGATTAAAGTTTAGAAATTCAAAAGCGAGTGGCAAAGGGTAGTGGGACGGAGGATACTATCAACAATATTTTAAGTCAAAAGAGATCTCGAGGGCTGCGAAACTGAGAATATATAAAACGATTGTTCGACCACACATATTCGAGCGAACTATGGACATTAACAAAACAGATGGCAGTAATGCTGGAGCTTTGGGAGAATAGAGTGCTTCGTAAGTTACTAAGAGGAGTGAAGAAAGAGGAAGGTGAGTGGAGGCGAAGAATGAACAAGGAAGTTCAGGAAATTTATGGCGACCTATCTATAACGGCCTTCGTAAAAGTACAGAGAGTACGATGGCTGGGGCACATCAGCCGTATGCCAGGAAAAAGACATACGAAGAGGATGCTGGAGGACAAGACTGGTGGGAAGAAGAGATGGCTGGATGCGGTAGTGAGTGATGTGGGGAGAGTGGGAGTGAAAGATTGGAGAAACAGGGCGGGAGATAGACACGAATGGAGGAAAATTGTTGAAAGGGTTAAGAAAATGTATAGGTTTTGTAATGTAATATGAGATAAGCTATGGGCCTAAAGGCTCGTAGAACAGAGATACATATATAGTTTCCCTTGCCTCTAACGGATTTGCGCCGCCTATTCTGAAACGATTTTATCAGAAAAAAATTATTTCTATTGGATTTCAAAATAGGCATCAATTTCCTTTTTCAATTTGTTACTTTGTGCTTTTTCAAATTTCTAAATAAAAAGAAGTCAGACGGAGTTAAATTCGTAATATTTGGTGGGTGATCCTATTCAAAGAACTTATAGTCGCAGTTCTTTTCGACTTTGTAATCTCTTTCGTCCCAGTTCTTTATTTATTCACAATCAATGGAATTAATGTAATCAGAAAATAAAGTTTGTATTAAGTATCATTCATTCATTAGAACAGCTCGACCCTAAAACTACGATAATGTGTCTAAGGGCAATATGAAACCGTAACAATTCCTTCACTTCAAAAAGAAGAGATTCCTCGAAGCTTTTCTTTAATATCAGACAGAAGCAAACTCCCTGAAGATTAGTACGCTTGATGATGTAAGCGAGATAATAGAAAAATCTAGGAATGCGTAAGCAGATTTGTTAAGTTGTTTTACAGATTATATTAATTATGCAAATATAACGTCATTAGACGTATAACGCTGGTTTTCTGCATATAAACACATTTTTCTTCACGCCGCTCTCGGTTTTCTGAAACAACTGTGGAAGCACACCTAACGTTACAAATATTTAATCGATCTTAGCCACGTTGTGACTTCACGAAGGTCGTTCAAAACGGCAAGTGTTCCATCACGTTTTATAAATTTACAATTTATTATTTATTTTACGTACATACTACAAAACGCGCCACTATGACGCGTATCTCAATTTGGCTTCTTTGAAGATGACAACTTAGTTGTCCAAATACGTATATAAAATATGAATATTGATGTGGTAAGAGTTTTCTTTAGTTCTTTGATTGATAATATGTGTTTTAAATGGTGTAATTTACGGCAAATATAAGCGGATCGTATAAATGCCAATGTTATTACTTCCCTACAACTAACAGTGGGTATGGTATTCACAATGTGATGATCCGGATTCAAGACGTGGATGGATAATATACACCTCTAAAAAGTGTTACGCCAGTAACAATCTGTATATTCACAGTTCTCTATAAATTAAGAGATATTCAGCGCATGTCAGCAGATATGCGTTGAATATTTTTAGTTTTTCGGTTTATATTAAAAAATCCCATAGATGATGTAATATAATATTAACCAATTTTAAACAACTAAGGTTAACATAACCCCTTTCCATAATAATTTTCGTATTCTGTATACGTATTTCGACACTAAATTGTCATCATCAGCAGATAATTAATCAGTGTCGCATCTAAAACCACGTCAAAATCCGCACGGAAAAAAAGTCCGTACTAGACCAACACCGTTGAGAGCCAAACACACACTCAGAGTGTGCGTTTGGCTGCATACTACCCTTCCACAACAATAATATTTTGACCTTTTAACGTGAACACAAAAAACAGAAATCTTTGCTCTGTAGGCATTCAAAAGTTGTCTGGTTCTTGTTGTTTCTATGTGATATATTTCAAATGAAATCAAAATATCCCTTTATACGATTTCATAATCAGCAGATAATTAATCAAAATCCGCACAAATGCAAAGTCCGTACTAGACTTACACCGTCGAGAACCAAACATACACTATTCATAAATTTTGTATGTTAAAACAAGATCTAATTTTCAAAAGCTCCGAAAAATGGTTCCAATCTATTTCTGCAAAGAATTCAAAAGAGCCTGAGATGAAGAACTTTCCCTAAAATTAACGAGGTAACAGGTAACAAGTAAAAACAAGTTTTTAATGAACAAAACGTGCATAACTAATGTTAAAGTTCTTAGTAACAGACAATTTCTTTTTGACGAAAAAACAAAATAAAAAAAGGAGAAATACATTTTCCGGAAACTCGAACATATCTCGTGATTTTTTTCTTCTTGGTATGGTATATTGCATTAATTTTGCGAGGAACAGCTACATATTTCATTTCTACATCTGTTTCTTTTTCCATTCCACTAGAACGCTTCACCGGCGGGCGCAACCCGTCTTCAATTCATCAGAGCGGAAAATTTTCTCGCGCCCGAACTCGGCGCCGTCAACCTTTAAACTGAAAAATGTCCGCGCTAGTCCTGATTAAAAAACATGTCTGCAGTATATCATGGGCGACGGGCAGCGGTATATTTTGCTGATTAAAAAATGTGTAAATCTTTACACGTTTGACGAAATCATACAAAAGGGCCTGGAGACGATGTATGTGCATGTGCGAATGACTATATTTTTATTTGGCATGGGAGATCTGTAGTAGCATTCCATTGTTATAGCTGTCGTTATTAAGTGTTACAGAAATTAATTATTTAAACAGCAGAATCCAGCATGTTAGTGCATTTAGATAACTAATCACAAAATATCCAGAATAAATGTAGTGAATATATCAAAGACGAAAAGAGTACGATGGGCGAAAGATTTGGGATGAGAACGAGTAATCTTTCGCATGGGAACCACAAGAGAAACTAAATCTTCCGGTTGGAGCCTCAACGAACGAGACACCATTCAATACATCAATTGTAATTCCCAAATTAGATTCTATTTTACAAATTGTGATCATCGAAGCGATAGGTGTTTTTATTAAATATGTTGTGGGCAAGTTTCATCGAGAAATAAGTCGCAAGAGAAGATTCAAAGTGCTATATTCGCATTTGGGAGAAATTTTATAGAAGTGTAGAAGATATTGAGGGTATTTAGATTATTAAGTAATGAGGAAATATAAATGCATAGTATTGCATATATACGAGGGAGCGTTTTTATATTCGCGGAATGAGCGGGTTGTAGAGCGTGGCCTATGCAGCGACTCATGATTAGTATAAATACGAAGTTTCATTGTTATTAGACAGTTAGTCTTTGAGCTATCGTCAACCAAGTAACATAATCAGGAGTGAAAAGTGAAATATGGAAAAAATCGAATATCGTGCCGTTATAAAGTTGCATTGAGGTGACCACGCCAGCACTTATCCAAAAAGTTGAACAAATTGTACTCGAAGATGCTCGACTAAAGAAGAAACAACTCGCAGAAATGGTTGGAGTATCCGATACAACAATTTTTAAAATCCTACACGATCATCTCGACATGTCTAAGGTCAGCGCAAGATGAGTGCCGAGAATGTTCACGCCGCCGCAAAAACAACAGCGCGTAGAGTGTTCACGTGCATTTTTGGACCTCTGTAATGAAGACAAGGATGGTGTATTGAGTGGAATTGTTACTGGAGACGAAACTTGGGTTCATCATTATGAACCTGAGTCCAAACAAGACTCCATGCAGTGGCATAAAAAGGGCACAGCACCTCCCAAGAAATTTAAAGTGTCACAATCAGCTGGGAAACTCATGGCAACGGTATTTTGGGACTCGGAAGGAATATTGTTGATTGATTATAAAGATAAAGGTGTTTCTATAACCGGAGAATATTACGCTTCAATATTAGAGCGACTAAAAGAAGCCATTAAAGAGAAAAGACGGGGAAAATTGACAAAAGGTGTTCTGCTTTTGCACGACAACGCGCCCGTCCACAAGAGCCGCGTTGCGTTAGCTGCCCTGCATAAGGTGGGCTTCGAAATTGTGAATCACCCACCCTACAGCCCAGACCTGGCCCCGAGTGATTATTACCTGTTTCCGAAAATGAAAAAAGAGCTGCGGGGTAAAAAATTTACTGCCGATGATGAAGTCAAGGAGGCAGTTTCGGCGTATTTTGCAGATAAAGAGAAATCATTTTTTTATGAGGGTATAAATAAATTAATTGAAAGATGTGAAAAATGTATCCGTCTTGCAGGTGAATATATGAAAAAGAAAAATAATTTGTTTTTTTTTATTTCCACCCCTTGTCCCCCATTCCGCGAATATAAAAACGCTCCCTCGTATGTATTCACGTTTATATATATATATATATATATATATATATATATATATAAACGTGAATTATATATATATATATATATATATATATATATATATATACGTTCATTCCACGATGTAAATTAATGGAAACATCGTTTACACCCGTCCGGTAAGCGGATGACTAGGGTTCGATCCCTCACTGAAAGGGAATGATTTTTTTTCATTAATTTCTGTCTTAGTTGTAATAATATAATAAATAGAAAATTATAAGTTTTCGAGGAAACATAAACTCAAGAAAAATGGTGATATCTAGGAAACTGACAAGCCCAGAGAAAAGAGCAAGATTTCTCCCTTTGGACCATCCATTGCTGGGGCATTTCATTATTCAAACTATAAGTTCTAAAGTATATACATGAATACTAGGCCCAATACAGAAAAAATTACGAAGAACATACCCACTATACGTGACATAGAAATGATCTACCTATTCTAAAACACCGGATTGAAATGACGCAAACCAACATGCACTATTGGGGTATCAAACTTTACGATCACTTGCCTCCACACTTCAAGCAGCAAGACAAAAACAAATTTGTAATAGAAACTAAAAATGCACTAATTAAAAAAGAGTCCTCTACATCAGAAGGATATTTCAGTGATCGTCTGTAAGCTGGATTATTATATTAAATGTTCGTTTGTACCTATATGTTATGTTTGTGTTATATTGTATATGTTGTAAATATATTTTAATATTAATGTTTTAAGATTTTAGACCGACAAAGAAACATATTTCTATTTATAATTCATTATTTTATTGTCTTATTTGTGTTCGCCAATACATCAATAAAGTTCTATCTATCTATCAAAAAAACTCGAACCATTAGATGTCAATAGGACGGTGCTTCGTCTTGTTGAAAAATTAATTTATTTAGGCTGTCTAGAACTTCGCTTTAGGGTAGCACTTATTTTTTCTCTCCACTTGTTACTCCGAAACTAAGGATTGACAATTGATCTGTCACATATTCTCATAAGAAAAAAATATATAACGTTAGGTCTGGAAAAGTTTTTTGCAGTCGAATTGCCTTTCAGAGTGTAGACAAACACGATGTTTTGGGAACAACGCATCTGCGGTCTTTTGAAACTTAGAAACCGCCTCTTTCAAGTAGTTAGTGACTACGATGTTGTCTATGAACCCAAATACTGCGTTATGAAATCGGTTCATTCTTTTAGAACAACACTATCTTAAACTGGTATGTTACGTAGACTTCCGTGATTGTGATTCATACTATCTTCTTCTGGGCTTCCGGGCTGGAACCGCGTCACTGGTATAACTGCCGACGTTTCGTACCCACTCGTATGGGACATCTTCAGGGCTCAACTATTGCTACTGTCTGTCGCGCTGAAACTGAGTTTCAGTGCAGTTTCAGAGAGAGCTTCAGAGCAGCCTGGAAGCCCAGAAGAAGATAGTACTGTATCTTAAAATCTATAAATTATTGATTATGAACAGCTAACATTCAAAATTCTAAAATAGTATAAACAAAAAGTTAGAATTATTAGCTCACATGGCGAAGCGCATAATTATATACAATGAATAATCTACTGCAGATTTTCTAACTAATATCACTTTCTATAATGCAATTTTGGACGGGTTAATATAATCGAAGCGGACATCGCAGTGGGTTCCGGTTTGAACGAGTCGAACGGTCGGCGAGAGGTCCTCGGTTCCCGAGATACGGCGTCGCTCCAAAATGGAAGGTAAAAATTGAGTTTTGGAAATTTTCGTTTCTGATTTTTGTTCCGGAAACTAGCCAGGAGTTTTCGGGTTTGCTCTAGAAGACTGTATGTATGATCTTCCGCTGAGAGTTCGCCTTTTCTCTGGGTGCTTTTGGGACGATTTCGTGTTTTAAATGACTTTCGCGAATATCTCGGCAACTGAAAGAGATACGATCCCGAGTACGATGTTTTTCTTAATGAGAACACATTAGATATGACAGTCGAATTGTCGAAAACCGATGCTTTGTGTTTTGCGTTTTCAACGATTCGCAGTTCGGCTTCAATTCTTGCACGAGATGTATTTTATAGCACGTAAGCCAAGATCCTTACGTAAAATTTTCCACGTAGTCGAAGGACAAAGACCAAGTTGAGAACGACGACGAATCGACATTTCGGCGTCCTCTTCAATACTTCGCGCTACAGCAGCAATATTCTCTTCGGCACGCACATTCCTTTGTTTTGTTGATGGTTTTGAATTGAGAAGAGTAAAATTAGTGCGAAAACGATCAATAACTGCACGAATTGCTTGCTCACTAGGCCGATTATGTTGACCGTAAAATGGACGAAGTGCTTTATAAACTTCGCGAACAGATTTATGTTTTTCGAAGTAAATTTCCACAATTTGGATGCGTTGTTCTGGCGTTAAATGATTTATGATGACTTGCCAAACCTTACTGAACAGAAATGTCAACACAGTTTGACATTATCAGCTGTCAAACCATAGTTAACGATATCGATAGTTCTCATGCAGCTTAAAAACACCCATTAGTATAGTATTCATATTACACACGTTTGGTGTAGAATTGAACTCGCGAAATTTTAAAATTGAATTGTTGAAACTGTAATTCTGAAATCCCATCAAATCCTTTGGTTTCAGTTTCTTAATAAATCAATACTTTCAAAAGAATTATAAATTATGAAAAATTTGCAAGTTTCCAAACTTCTAAAATAGTATCTTTTTACATTGAAGTTGAATTTGATGGAGCCTGTGGTTCATTAACTTAATCATTAAGGTTGTGACACAGTGTGCGTCTTGGCTTTCAACGATACGGAACGTGTGCGGAATTAATCGTTTCGTACGGGTATTTATTGCCGTAGTTCTCCAGGTGCAACACTGCTTAATTATCTGCTGATGATGACAACTTAGTTGTCGAAATACGTATACAGAATTACGAAAGTTAATGTGGAAAGGGGTTACATATCAACCTTAGTGATTAAATCTTTTTACATTATGTGAATATTAAAATTAGAATATATAGTGAAATGATAAAAGTATACATATATCCTGCTCTTGGGCTTTTTATTCTGTTTTTGTTATTTCAAGTTACATTTTCAAGATTGTATTGTAAGTTAGCACGTCGTCAAACCTGCTTATATTCATATAAGTTGCACATTATTAAGGGGTTTTCCAATCAGGACTTGACAACTTTTTTTCAAAATAAAATGCAGACCATTTGAGATATTTCAAAAACTTTATTATCGGGTTGAAGTACAATCAAAACATTTATGAATGGAACTCGACTTCGTTCATATGGCCACCGCAGACACGTTTGCAGCGGTCGATTCGTTGGACCCAATTTTCGATGACTCGGCTCTGAGCTCTTCCAACGTTGTCGGCTTGTTGGCATAGACTAATGACTTGACGTAGCCCCAAAGAAAAAAGTCTAAAGACGTTAAATCGCACGAACGAGGCGGCCAATCGACTGGTCCATTTCTTGAGATAACACGCTCATCAAACTTACTCTTCAATAAATCGATTGTAACGTGTGCTGTGTGGCTTGTGACACCGTCCTGCTGAAACCACATGTTGTCCAAGTCCATATCTTCCAATTCGGGCCAAAAATAATCGGTAATCATGGCGCCATAACGATTACCATTCACAGTAACGTGACGATCATTATCGTCGACGGAAAAATATGGCCCTATGACGCCGCCGGCATGCAAACCGCACCAAACAGTTATTTTTTTGTGGATGAAGTGGTGTTTCATGAAGCACATGTGGATTTTCACCCGACCAATAACGCATATTTTGCTTATTGACGAACCCAATGAGCCAAAAATGAGCTTCGTCAGTGAAAATGATTTTGCGATGAAATTGATCATCTTGGCGCATCTTTTCCAGAGCCCAATCGGAGAAAGTACGTCGCTTCATATGGTCAATCGGCTTCAATTCTTGAGTCAGCTTGATCTTGTATGGGTGTAAACCAAGATGCTACGGACGTTTCAACGGCAGCGATATTTTCGACACTTCGACCAACCCGTTGTCTCACTGGCACGGCAACATCACACAACGAATATGTAGACTCAAATTTTTGCACTAAACTTGTTACTGCCTGTCTACTAGGGCGAGAATTACGACCGAAAATCGGAGTTAACGCTCTTAAAGTAGCGGTCACCGACTCCGAATTTCTGTAGTAAATTTTAATAATTTGCAGGCGTTGTTCGTTCGTGTACTTTATCATGATGAAAATGTTAAGTTTACTGAATAAATTGGCAGTAACAGATCTATGATTAGTGAAAGGGTGCGTTAACAAATTGAATTAAAAGTTGTCAAGTCCCTATTGGAAAACCCTTTATTTCGTATTTATAAATTTCTTTTTTCGCTTTTTTTTTCAAATATCTTTGACGCACTCACAGATACTTGAAAAAACAAAGTAAAAAGGAAGCATTTTAATATATAATCTAATTTAAATAAAGGAAAACCATCAGATAGAATTAATTATGTGTATTCAAACACGTATTTTAAACAAAATACAGTACAAATATTAAACTACAAAACTACTAAAAAAAAACTAATGAAATCTTCCACATGTCAGTACATTTAATTAACTTTCGCCGCCAAACCCACTTGTTTGAACAAAATGTTAGTCAAACGACCCCCATTTAAGCGCTTTAAAATTGTACTACCGCCACAATGCGGAGATAAATCCAATTCGAGCCGGCGCCGTGTTCTTCTTTTATTTTTCTCTCCAAAGGGATGTTTCCGTAGGACAATCTGCGAACACGTTAATCCGAAAAGTTAAATTGAAAATGAATCTGGTCCGGGAACGTTTGTCGAAACGAATGTTGAACAAATAATGGATCCCAATTTAACTTGTTTCGGACCCCGAATAAAAACAGACAGGAATGTCTCGTTAATGAGGCAACGGATGTAAGGACGTACGTAATACGGGAAAAAAAATTAATAGTCGAGTTATGTAATCGAAAAATGTACGTATTTGGAGAATTTATTTAAATCAATCTCAAAATTGTTTGATTAATTTTTGGGTTGTTTAGACCCAGTCGCTCGTTAAAATGGATGTGCAAATTTTAAATAATGTTGCTAAGTAAATGTTCTTTGTTTTTTCAATAAAATATGACGCTAATTGGACGAGTTAATAAGTTAAATATTTTTGATAAAGAAACTAACCAGATTGTAATAATAAAGTATTTTCCAACAAAGTTATGATCGCGAAGAATTTTGTCTAATTCCTGAGGCTCATGGGACAATAAGAATTTTGTTAAGTGGTACAACTTGCTACTGTACTCTTTGTTTTTAAAAAAAAAAGATATTTTTCTTTGTTGGGCGCCTTGAAAAAAAATAAATAAAAGTACATGGGGTGATGTAGCAAACACTGATCACTGTCTATCTGTCGATTATTCGACGACGACTCGTATATCCGACACTTGTCGGCTGTTCGACTGCGGCTGTCCACAACTATACGTTGACTATCGCTATCCGCAACTATACGTCGACTCTCACTCGCCCCCGGCTATGGGTCCACTGTCACTCGCCCCCGGCTAGGGGCCACTGTCACTCGCCCCCGGCTAGGGGTCCACTGTCACTCGCCCCCGGCTATGGGTCCACTGTCACTCGCCCCCGGCTAGGGGTCCACTGTCACTCGCCCCCGGCTAGGGGTCCACTGTCTATGTGGTTTTCCGTATGGCCTATATATGGGCCCCGATAAATCCGAAAAATGGTCATTTCGTGGAACACATTAGAACTACCCATTAACATTTTCTTTAATCTCTATATCGACTATTTACTTAAGAATAGCAAGAATGTTTTTCTATAATGAAAGGGTTTTTGAATCTATTTCGCCGGACGTAATGATATGAACACAATACGGGATAATTACTCTTTCCCAGAATATACATAATTTGGTAATTTTCTATAATATATAATCACTTATAACTAACAGGTTCTGGGAACTATAACAAAAGAATTTTATAATATTCTGAAACTAACCCTAATAAAACTTAATATATTCTAGACCCTAATTAATAATATATACATTTGCGATAATAGAAATTCCAAATATACATATGCTTTGGAATTTCTATTTTATGACATGACTAAATAAAAGAAGGATATATATATATATATATATATATATATATATATAAAATAAAAAAAATAAAAAAAAGAAATTTAAACACTGTAAATGTACCATTACAAACTAAGAGAGTACGAGGTGCCAAAGACCGATAAGAAATAACATAGGGGTCCGCTGTGAGATTTTATCTCCTCCACTAGCTCCTTCACGCGACCACGACACAGCACGCGCGAAATTTAAACGCTGAGAAGCTAACAAACAGTTCTGAACTGATATTGAATCGATAAAGAACAGTCTTTAACTGATAAAGAACGGATTTATAATTGATAACGAACGGCTTTTGACTGATAAAAACAGTTTTAACTGATAAAGAACAGCTTTTGTCTGGTAAAGAACAGCTTTGAACTGATACTGAACCATTCTGAATTGTTAATAAACTAATAAAATCTTAAAAGCTATTCCTTTTTTAGTTAAAAGCTGTTCTTTATCGATTAAATGCCGTTCTTTCTCTATTCAATACCAATTTAGAACCGTTTGTTACCTTCTGAACGTTCGAATTTAGCGCGCACTGTGACGTGATCACGTGAAGGAGGTAGTGGGGGAGATAAAATCTCACAGCGCACCTCTCTGTTATTTCTTATTTAAGTAATTAGTGACGTTCTCTCTTAGGTGGATGCATAGCTCTCTTTAATTGTTCTCATTTAAAAGTTAATTATAGACTGTATCAAAAAACAAAATATATTCATGTCGCCGACTGCTTTAGTGACAGAAGTCTTCTGCACATAGCAGTTAAAATGTGTAATTGGTGCTTTCATTTTGAGCCGAGAGATGGGGGTATAGTTCTCTCTTATTATAATATTCTATCGCTAAATAGACTGTACCAAAAATAAAATATAACAATGTAGGAAAGATAGAATAAATCTGGTTTGTAGACTTCTGCAACCGTTATCTACAGTTTCTACAGTTGCAAGACTGAAGAAACTGTGATAACCTGAAAATACTTAACCTGAAAATATGATTTTTCCTTTAATTAAATAGAAATTTAACATACTAAACGAAACAAGATAATGTCTTTCGAATACTAAGTTTCTACCAGGATCTACCGGCATCAACTCGTAGAATTCCTTAACTGATCCAGGCCAACTATGCAATAGCAACAGTGGTAGAACTTTAAGACCTTGAATATTGGTGGGTTTCACGCGAAGGAAATAAATGTCCAATCCTCGAATGTTGGTCTTGAATTATAGAAATTGATTGAGGAATGCTTCACTTTCTGTATGATTATATTTCGTCTTCCACAATTCCACAATTTCCACCAATAGTTTAGTGTTAATTCCATATCGATGGACCCTCTAAAGGCGGTATAAAAGGTTTAGCATTCTTCAGTCTTTGGTTAAAATCGTCCATTACCTAGTATTGATACAATTATTTGCAATACAAATCAAAATTTATTTGTAGTATTTCGTCCGTGAAAATGAAATGAAAATCTTTGAAATACGAATAAGCGAGAATATCCGAATCTGCCTTAGAAGGTAGTATTGATTTATGGTTTTGGCAACGATACGCAGACGAAGTATTTTCAGTTTTCAGCGGCTAGAGGGAAACTTGTAAGTATCTTCATAAAACTTAAATTCTATATACACGAAAATTAATTTATTTTAAAAGCAGAATTAAGAAACAAATTAATATCTTAAATTTAATCCCTTGAATATAACATTTTTAGAAAGTCGACTTTTATTAATTGTATGTATTACCCCACAGAGATTCTGTGGGGTAATACGTCTACAAAACCTGTTAGATTTATTATATATAATATTCAATTGAGTTCCACAAACGATGTAAACAGAACTGTTGTTTCTTGCCACTATAATAGTGATAAGTTTCGAAAGAAACAACAGTCATGGTTATCATAGTGATGAGTTTAGCAATAAATGTCAGAACAGTTCTTATGAGGGTGAAAATCACAATAAAGTAACTGCAGAAACGTCGAAATACTTAAATTTCACAAACGATGGAAACAGCCCAAATAACAACTCAAATTATAATCCATCTTCAAGAATTATACGTTACAAGTTAGATTACACATTTCACTGTTAATAGTTTCGCTGGTACACTCTGAGCACTTGATACTAGTTAATCAAAGTGAATATGTATGTACAATGATATTCTGAATAGATTTTTTTTACAATTATCTCATTACAGCTTACCCATAGTTTTTTTTCGAGCAGATTTAATACTGATCTCTATTTTTTCGCATGCAGAAGGTAAATAGTTTATTGGCAATACGTAATCTGCATTGTATGTACTCTAAAACAGATGGAACAAGCCGTCAACATATAATTATATGTAACATAAACTCATTTTATATGTTTGTGTTTTTGTGTGTTTATGTATCTAAGGCAATCTCGAACTACGACAGAGGAACGATGTGTGATGCACTAAAAAAATTATTTTTGCACGTATTTTATGTCTGGTAATTGTCCGATAAATTTATTTACAATGTCCGCACACAAGAGTCTGTCATTATTCCCTTTTGCACTTATAATTACGCTCCATGCAATATCAAATACTAATCGTTATTAATGCAATAAAAACCAATGTGTAACTGAATTTAATGCATTCAACAACACGCCCGATATACCTTAGTGACAGTCTTGACTAGTAGAAGACATCCGTACAATTAATTATAAGTTATTAAAACAATACATATTTACTGTGTCTAAAACAACGAATAAATGTGAAAATAAACCGTATACAGCGATGATGTTAAGTACAAATGAAAAATATACAAGAAATAAGACGACAAAATACGGTCATTTATACGATATAACATCCGTTTTACATTTTATATACATCTTAATTAAAGATTTATAAAGCGCACATGTAATTTAAGCTTTAGAAGTTCACGTAGAACATTATAAATCTCCATGGGAAGCAGAAATATTTACTACTTTTCCGTAATTTGAAGTTTTGTTTACTTTGATCCTGTTTATAAATATTTCTCTTATAATGAGTTACCATTCCGCTCCGGTGAGCTTCAGAAAACTTCGTTTCTTTCAGGTCATCCAAACTTTAGCACTCATTTCGCTTTGGGATATATTAGGGGGGAAAAGTTAAATGTCTGATATTTGAAAAAGCGAGCAAACATTTTCGGATAAACGACGGGAAATGTACTTTTTCATCTTTTAATATTTGTATTTGATTTCGTTTCTTGACGTTTTCTATTTAATAAAATTCCGCACTAACTTGCTTCGACAACAAATTGTAGTGAACTTCTTTTTCGCAAAATAAACAAACGAATTAATTAACAACAGAACGCTACGGAATAATTAATTTAGAACTGGGGGAAACGAAATTAAGAAAAAACAAAACGCGCAGTTCGTTATATGAAATTTATTTTGAAAAAGACAAAGTTTTTATTCGGAAAAACGGGTATTGGTTCAGACAAGGTAAGAATCTTTAAGAGCATTGATTTTTGGATGTGAAACGGACACTAAACGATCTTCTAAGGAGTAAAATTTGAGCAGGTGAAATGATATCCGAGAACCGTCTTTTATATTCTAACAAAAAATTTAAAAAAACAATTGTCAAAATACGAGGGATGTTTCCAAAGTTCTGGGAATTACATATAATTTTTATAATTTTGTTAATTTTCGTCAATATTACAATGTCGTTTTTCAACATAATCTCCATTTAACTGAATACATTTATCCCAACGATAAACTTATTTTTTTAAGCAGTCCTCAAAGAAGTTTTTCGGTGTCTTGTCGATTCACCTACTTATGGCACGTTTTACGTCAGTTAAACTTTCAAATCGAAGGGTTTTTTCAAATCTGGGAACAGATGGTAATCACTGGGTGCAAGATTCGGGGAATAAGGTGGGTGCGGCAGCAATTCCCATCGTAAATCGTTCAAAACATCTTTCGTTTTTTTTGCGCTGTGTGGTCTTGCATTATCGTGTTGCAATAACGCACGCTTATGTAACTTTGCAGGCCGTTTTTTAAATAGTGCCTGTCGCAGTGGTCCGGATAATAAATTTGAATAATATTCTGCATTAATTGTAGTACTTCTCGGCAGATAATCCATGAAAATAATCCCTTCGCAATCCCAGAATACAGTAAGCATTACCTTTCCAACAGACGGAACTGCATGCGCCTTAAGTGGAGGCCCTTCTTCAGGTTTGCAGCTTTCTTTGGATTGACTTTTCGACTCAGGATTGAAATAAGGAATCCACGTTCCGTCAGTGGTTATTATTCGTTGCCAAAATTCATCACCGTAACGGGCTAACAGCTCTTGAAGTTGACGACAAGTATCGGGCCTATTGACTTTCTGTTCTGGTCCCAACAGACTTGGCACCCAGCGCGCCGAAACCTTGCTAACGCCCAAAAAATCATGCAAGATGTCATGAACTTGTCGTGTACCTATTCCTAGGTGTACACTAATTTGACGAATAGTCATTCGCCTGTTGTCTTTCAGTAGGTTTTCGACGGCAGTAATGCTTCTTTCATTTACCGACGTGCTCGGCCGCCCACTGCGTGGATCGTCTTCTAGTGATGTTCAACCGGCTTTAAAATGATCGATCCACCGATAAACAGTACTTTTGGATTTTGCAGATTCACCAAATACTCCTTGCAGATGACTAATAATTTCTGACGTTTTCACATCTTCTTCCCACAAAAAGAAAATTATCGCTCTTTGAGATTTTGCCGCGTGTTCCATGGTTACAAAAACAGTGCTACTAAAACGCGTCTACATCAGTCGAATACCTGAATCAGACTGAACAATGTTGCACTAGATAGTTGCATAAACATGTCAAGACTTGCCTGGCATCAATAACATTGCGTATAAGTTCTGCGTTATTTAATTATAGCACCAATTCCCAGAATATTGGAAACACCCCTCGTAATTAAATTAGAATTTAAACAGTAATGTTAATAAATTAAATGAATTCCAAAGAAGTACTAAGGAAGTGTCTCTCGTCGGCTGATGAATTTATATAAAATTTAATTCAAAAACAGGAATAAGGCGTTTTTCGCATATTTAAAACCTCTTCTGTTCCGGAATAATTTACGTAAATACAAAGTTTTTCGAACCCAGACTCTTTCCTTTTACTTGGTATTACTTCATCTTTCATCTTAACCAAAGTGTGTTTGCGACATTAATATTAACGTCACTTTTATTACACTTAAAAGTATTAAATTATCAAGAGGCAGTGTTTACAAAAATAACAATTTAAGTCCAAGACACTGTATAATCCCAAATAAATTTCCAGACCTTCCCGTTCTTTCCCTCTCGTACTGTCTTACATAATACATTTTATTTTCAACGCAAGTCAACAACAATATAATAAATAAGCAAATTTAATGGCGAACTCGAGAGCTCTCTTAGAAAACAGACAAAGCCTGTTCCGTTTTTCACATCAACGCAACTTGATTAATTATTCCTCTGGCTGGCGTGCATCTCCCCTTCGTGCCCCTTTACCACCGCGAAACGGCACTGTAGGCGGATGCCTTGATTTAATAAATAAAGTTGTCCTGGCGAAAACTGTATTAATAGCGGACTATTAAGGGAATTAAGTGTCCCCTTAATGAAATTCGAAGTCCTTAGTCCGCGCATTCTGGCTGATGCCATTAATGAATAATGAACTTTAATAAAGCATTATACCTATCTACCTTTAAGTTTGGAGGGAAGGGAGCGTGCGAGACGAAGTTCGCGCTGAGATTTTCGTTAATGTGCACTAAAGTTGAGGAACATTAATTAGCGCAAAATCTAACGGAGGGATGTGTAATTTGTGTTATGTATTGTGTACAATAATGGAAGTTCGATTAAATAATAATTATGGCTACATTTATCGCCGATTACAAAGATATATAGGTTGTAATATTAATGAGGGCTACGAGATTTTCAAAATTAGTTTGAAGATGTTGCTACAGAAGAGAGTAAGAGGTATCTTTGCTTTAATAAATTATTTTAAGAGGGGTTATAATCGAGGTACCGCGTCGTGGAAGATATTGCTTGTTATAATGTTTCGTCGTTTATTAAGAAAAATTGTGTGGAAGAGAGATAGCTTAAAGGTAAATAGACTGGGGCCTAAAATCAAAAATATATTACTAAATCTTGCTCTCAGCGACTCAACCACCATCTGTGTGTACTTCTGCATATAAATAAAATGAATAGAGTACAGTAACTTCTCTTTTTCTACTTGAAATTATCATATAATACTTTTCGCAATCACGACGTGCAGAGAATACCATAAACGGTACGGATCGTGTGCGGGATTAATTGTTTCGTACGGGTATCTATTGCCGTAGTTCTCCAGGTGCAACACTACTTAATTTATCTGCTGATGATGACAACTTAGTTGTCGACATACGTATACAGAATTACGAAAATTAATGTGGAAAGGGGTTATATATCAACTTTAGTGATCAAAGTCAAAGGAATATTTTTAAGAATGAATTTTGATTTAGAGATATACATTAGTAATGCATTAAATGAAGGTATATGACACGATATCTCTGGAGCGTGAGCATCTAACTTGTATTTAGTTTATCTTGCCTTCCACTGGTAATACGTCTTCGATAATACTACCGACGTTTCGTCACCACTTGTGTGAGACTTCGTTTAGTTTCTATTATAATGTTTAAAAAGATAAACGTCAGGGAGGTTTGAGTATAACAGATATACAAGGTGAGAATCTAAACTAAGGTGGGTGATAAAATATCCCTAGCGTCTACTATTTCAATCTGGGTTTAGTTTCTTTATCATTAGAGACCAGCTGGAAGTCTATAATCAAAAGTTTATTTTAAATTTTAGAACGGAATGGAAATTTATTTATTTTTTTTATTACAATTATCATAATAAATGAATACAACTTAAAATAAAGCTTATTCATTTATTCAAGTACTTATGTACATTCAAAACATTTCATTTAAATATAGGAAAATGTTAGATATGAATAAACGAATAATGCTATCTGCTTCTGGGTTTCCGGGCTGGAACCGTGTCACTTGTATATCTGCCGACGTTTCGTACCCATTTGTATGGGATATCTTCAGGACTGAACTACTGCACTAAAACTGCAAATGGGTACAAATGGGTACGAAACGTCGGCAGATATACAAGCGACGCGGTTCCAGCCCGGACACCCAGAAGCAGATAGCATAGACCACTACCGCGGAAGTCTACGTACCAGATTAATCGAATAAGTTTATTTTAATCTGTTTGCAAAATATTAAATTTATGGATGCTACGTCTTGTTTGTTCAATAATTTACCCTGGAGTTTCTTAAAATATTTAATTTATAACCCAATACACATTTTTGTATAATTCAAAGCAATATATATTTTAACTTTGTACGATTTTGTTCGGTATCAGAAATTTTAGTGGAGAACACCATCCCACATATTTTTCGTTTTACAAATTTACAACAACCACCAACATATTTTACGTCCTATCTGTTTAACGATGTTACTATCCGCTCTGTGCATGTACATACATGTACAAAACTAAATGCCTCGTAATGCGTGCATATGTATGGCACATTCATGTGGGTTAATAAAAACCTTTATATACAAACATGCCTCTGTGTGTATTGTGTTTTATAATTTGCAGGGTGCTTCTCTCATGTGAATATCCGCGAAACTATTTAAATTCCCTAAACCGCCACAGTCCGTACTATCTCCCTCTTTATTTGCGGTGTAATTAATTCATTTAACCAACCCGTTGTCGAAATAAATTACGACAGACGTCCGAATTATTTGCCGGCCAAATTTTATAGCTTGGACGTATGTTTTTATTGGTCGTGAAATTATACTCGGTTCGGTTAACTAATATACAGTTAGAAGATGCAATTTTTTTTCGTGGTAAATTTATTAAACTGAATTGAAATTAAAGAAAATCAAACAATTGCTCTAACACCATATCTTAGTTAGAGATATTCTTATGTAATGTCATGAAAACTGGAGAATGGCGATAATTTTTAAACAAGTTATATCAATTTTTATAAATATTCTAACTAGGTAACGGAGAAATTGAAAGAGTGTTGTAGTTGTGATAGTAGTTTGAATTGTAAACAATGAGTTATTTAAAACCTGAGCACAGAACTGTAAAATGTATTGCAGGTCGAACAAAACAAATAACATGAAAAAGGGTTTTATTATCCCGATGGTCAAAACTCTCAAGTGTAGATTAGACATTATATGCAGGAACTTTTGATAGATAGTAGTTTGAATGGTAAAAAATGAGTTATTTAAAACTTAACCACAAACTGTAAAAGGTATTGCAGGTTGAAGAAAATAAATACTCGTAACATGAAAAAGGGGCCCTCCTCAGAAACGTCGTTAACATAAATTAAGTGTTTTATTATTCCGATGGTCGAAACTCTCAATAAAAAAGAGTAGATTATATATTATATGCAGGAACTTTGGACTGATGATAAAATTGTATCAAAAAGGACTTCTGCATTCCCTGCAAGAGAGGTTTGCTAGTGATACGCGAGAATGGTATTTGCAGGAAGACAACGATCCGAAACACCACAGTATATTGTATGTTGAATGGAAAGATGCAAACGGTATTCATACGACCATTTCATACTTTGCAAAGTCCGGATGTGAACCCAATAGGAAATGTGTGGGTTATCGTAAAGCAGAAACTTCGCAGTCAACGTAGCTTCAACAGCAGGCGGACTTCTCCTTTCCGTGCAAGAGAGGTTTGCTAGTGATACGCGAGAATGATATTTACAGGAAGACAACGATCCGAAACACCACAGTATATTGTATGTTGAATGGAAAGATGCAAACGGTATTCATACGATGATTTCATTCTTCGCAAAGTCCAGATGCGAACCCAATAGGAAATGTGTGGGTTGTCGTAAAGCAGAAGCTTCGCAGTCAACGTAGCTTCAACATCAAGCAACTTTCTCGTTTTCTGAATATATGAGGAAGATATAAAGACAATTGAGAGTAAGTTTTAAAATTTAGTTCTTAACATGAAGAAACGTTGCGAAGCCATCATCAATAGTACTGGAGACTGGACTCTTTATTAATTATACAGCGTATAAGTATTTTGGATGTAGATGTTAGTGGAATAAAGTTTTTGTTGTTAATGATTCAACGCCTTTTAATTTTTATACAGATTGTACAAACATGCTTTATGTTTTGCAATTGGTAACTATTAACGGTGTTAAATGTAAAGTTTTTACGTGATATTTTTCCGCTACAACCAGTTTTTCTTCAAATCGTGTTTGTTTTCTTAAAGTACTTTCTTTCCAATATAAAATTCCATTTGCATGGCTACCCTCAATGCACTTGTTCATTAATTTGAACTCATTGCACTTGTAACAGTTCTTTGATCAGCACACCTAGAATCTATAGACACTTATTTCTCAGCTTAATTTCAACAGCTGAAGATAAATTGAATTTTTTTTTCAGTCTGCACTGCAGAACACGCTTTCTCGATACATTTAGCTATTTTGCCAAAAGGTTCTTTTTCTTTGTGATTTATTAACTCGCGCATATTACCAATGTGTTCACTTTTACAACACATCTTTGCCAAAGCATCAAATGGTTGTTTTTCACAAATACGTGATACCATGAAGAAGAGTTTGCCAAGTTTGTCCTAAATTTATGACTTACAATAGAGAAATGTCTTATAAAAATGAAGCGTACGAAAACTTTTGACTAATATATAATACAAGTACTGAGTGCTAATAGTTCCAATAAATTTAGAAAGGTGAATTGTTTAAATCCAGGGTAGGAAAAAATTCTGCTCGCGAGCACAATTTTATTTAATTCGTTCGTTTTAAAATGTTTGCTCACCACTTTTATCATTAAACTCGCGAGCACAAACTCAACTCGTGAGCAGAGTAGGAAAAAATTCTGCTCGCGAGCACAATTTTATTTAATTCGTTCGTTTTAAAATTTGTGCCCGCGAGTTCTATCATTAAACTCGCTCGCGAGTTTAATTCGACCAATCTCCGTGCTCTGTTTAAATCTAACTGATCATTGAAAGGAGTAACAGAATTGAGTTTATTACACTTATTAACCTCCATGCATTCTAAGTTTCTGACTTTTGTTAAAAGGAATCATTCTATTATTAATAACACCCTATCTACTACATATGTTTCATGGATTGACCAATCATCAGGCAGATTCTGTGTTATTAATGAACGATTCCTTGATAGCGTCTATCATATCATTACGATACAGAAAAATAGTGAATAATCATCATGCCTCCCTCTCACGTCCAATGAATTGAACGAAAAAGCGAGAGTGCATCTGTCTCGCAATGTCGGGAACTAAGTTTCCAGAGCGTATTGGCAAATAGCCGTGATGCATTGCCATCTGTCTATATGCTCTGGAAACTTAGTTCCCGACATTGCGAGACAGATGCACTCTCGCTTTTTCGTTCAATTCATTGGACGTGAGAGGGAGGCATGATGATTAGTCACTATTTTTCTGACTTTTGTTAAATATATGAAGGATTTCCGGTTTAAAATCTTTACGTCTATTATAGTTCATACCCATTGAATGTTTGCTGAAGTTAGAATCATTTCTCTGGTATTTTAAGCATTGCAGATGTTCTTCTGTTCCAATTTTGAATGATCTCCTTGATTGGCCAATATACAAGGTTCGTCAGTGAAGCGGAAAAATTTAGAAACTCTGTTAATCGTTTGACGTTTAGGTGAGGACGCTGAAGTTAATGATAAATTATTATTATTATATCATTTAACGCCATTTAGCAAACATGGAGATGGAGACGCTCATCGTGGTTTTTGTGTAAAAGTGTTTTATAAAATTGGTCACTCCGCGACAACTGTGAGAAGATTATTTCGCACTCAGTTCAATATCTCGCGACATGTACCTTCTATTCACGCAATTAATGTATGGGCATAAAAGTTCGAAGAAACTTACTTTAAGTTTAAAACATAAAGGAGCAGCAAGAGATGTTAGAACGCCAAAAAAACATTGATAGGGTCCGAAATGCCGTAACAGGTAGTCCAAAACGTTCTGCGAAGAAACACGCAGTAACACTGAATATTAGTGAACCGTCGATACGTCGAATTTTACATAAGGACTTAAGTTTTAACCCTTATTAGATTGACATTGTTCAAGAATTACAAGAAGCTGATTTGGTTTCTCGTATGAATTTTTGCCAATAATTGTTGCAGCGCTTGTAACGGCCTCAACAATCATCTACAAGAGAAAATTTTTTTTAGTTTAAATTTAAACGACCTCAGAATACGCTGCTTATACAATGAAACCCGTTTATTGGAAGCCCTCTTAATAGAATATCGGTTAAAGGGATTAAAATCTCAAGAACAAAACCATTTCCCTTTAAGTATTAACAAAATTATTATAAGAATATCTTTTAATAGAATATATTGGGTAAAGGAATGGCTTTTCTAAGAATATTAATGCGATTTTGTCTTCATAAAATAATAAATTTCTCTACCTGCTTAACTACAGGTGGATGTAAACCAAAAGTTACTATGAACGTTTACTTTACTTTTAGAATGCTATTATGTACATAATTACAGATAATCTTCGGATAATTACGTATTGCAATAAAACCATGTACCTAAGTGACAACACAGTACTAACAGTATTTAGATAATGGTTAATTCTGCAGGAAATTTCTATATTTCTGGTCAGTTTGTTATTTGAAGTTGCAATCGAAAGTGATTGAAAAATGGCTTCTTCGACAAACTTGAAAAGAAAAGACCTTGCTCTGAAGGAAAAAGTAAAATTGCTTGAGTTTTTAGAAGAAACAGAAACCGAAGACGCAACGGGAAGAATGCTGACGTAGAAAATGCTTTAAATCATTTGTTTATGGAAAAAAGAGCGCGTAAAGTTCCACTTAGCGGACCCATTTTGAAGGAAAAAGCCGAACAGATTGCACAAAATCTGGGTAGCGTAAATTTTCAAGCAACAAATGAGTGGTTTACCAGATGTAAAGGTCGTTCCCAAATTTCTTTCAAAAAAATTGTTGGTGAAAATACATATTCAAAGGATCAACCACGCCATCATCTCAAGAAGTGAAATTAGCATGTGACACAATACGTCGTTTTCTAGAATCAAAAACTGATTGTAATTTTGCACATTTCTATGCATTACATAATCAAATCACTGATATTTTGTGTATAGAAAGATAATACTAAAAAAATAAAACTACAGATTATTTTGTTAAGGATGTGTAGAGTTTGAAATAAAAAAATAGTATCAATTAAAAAATATGTATTACGCTGAAATGTGTTTTATTCTTAAGTACATTTTATGAAAATCGCAACATAAATGTAAAATGTACAATTTAAACTTGGTATCGAACAAATAAATTAATATACGAATATTTTGACACCGCGTCAAATGCATAGACTATGCATGCACGAGTCAAACACGTCTGTTTGGGTTTAGAAATTCCAAATTGCACAGGCTCTCTTTTATGTTTTTTCGCCTAGCGTATTTTCGACTTTCTAGAGCGTTTGTTCTCTTCAACTTTATCGCGACTAATTTTCAAACTAACAAATTGCATATTTTGTAAATTGTTTTTGAAAATACATAATTTTGTGTTTTTAGTTTGAATTAAAATATTGGTTTTCGCTTTACGTTGAGAATTCAATTAAATTTAGATGTTTTTCGTTATATGCATTGTATTTCACTGCCACCTTCATTTAGAAACATTATAAATATTTCAGAGCAGTGGATTCTTTCCTTGTAGGTTTGTAACTTTGGTATCGATTTATATTGAAATATGTAAACGAAATGATTGTTTTGATTTGTCTATGTCTCAGAGAAAATAGAACTTTTTAAAATAAAAAAAAAGCTTATTATTTTAGTAAAATTCATTTATTTTATTCGAAGTAGTCGCCTTTGGCTTCAATACAACGTTTTGCACGCACAATTAATATGTCATACGAACTTTTAAATTCATCTTTAGAGATGTCCTTCAAGATCGTTGTTGACGCCTTTGTAATGGCTTCTATGTCGGCATAACGCTGTTCTTTCATCGGCAAACGTAACTTGGAAAGTAGATAGAAACCACAGAGGGTCAAATCCGGTGAATGGTTGATGGTTAAAATGCCATTTGTAGTTAGAAAATCAGTAATAAGCGTTGGGCGATAAGATGGTACATTATCATGTAACAAACGCCAGTTACCATTTTCACGATATTGAAAGCACACACGACGAATACGCCCCAAAAGACGTTTCATAACACCAAGATAATATACAGCATCGACTATTTGACTAGTTGGTACAAACTCCTTGTGCACTATGCCTTTCGAATCATAAAAACAAATCAATATTGTCAATGCACCAGCTCACAAATCTGTTATTGCAATGGCCAAAATTAATGAATTAAAATTTGAATTGCTACCTCATGCACTTTATTCGCCAGATTTAGCCCCCTCGGACTATTTTCTCTTCCCAGACTTGAAAAAATGGCTCAGTGCTCAAAGATTTTCCAGTGATGAAGAAGTGATGTCGGCAGTGAATGGCTATTTGGAGGAGCAAGACAGTTCTTATTATAAAAATGGTAATTATTGAACATTGCTGGGTGTGTATAGAGCTGAAAGGAGATTATGTAGAAAAATAAATACATTTTTTTCCAAAATTTTTGTGTTTTCTTCGTTGGGTCAGGTACTTCTGGGACCACCCTCGTATAAGCAAAACACCGTAATTCAAAATGAACATAAAGAAAGTTAGAGAGACAAGCATAAGCAGCATTATAATATTCGAGTAATTTGTGTATTTAACCTTATTAGTACAATGAAAATAGGAATATGTTCATATTGCTTAGACATGAAGTAACTCTTAGTGTTATCAAAGGCAGTTCACGACAATCATACTTCAATACAATGGGCATTTGTTTTACGTTCTCTTTGTCTGTTCAGATATACTTATTATAAAAATGGTAAATCTGCCCCCGCGCATTATTTTCTCTTCCCAGACTTGAAAAAATTGCTCAGTGCTCAAAGATTTTCCAGTGATGAAGAAGTGAATGGCTATTTTGAGGAGCAAGACAGTTCTTATTATAAAAATGGTAATTATTGAACATCGCTGGGTGTGTATAGAGCTGAAAGGAGATTATGTAGAAAAATAAATACATTTCTTTCCAAAATTTTTGTGTTTTCTTCGTTGGGTCAGGTACTTCTGGGACCACCCTCGTATAAGCAAAACACCGTAATTCAAAATGAACATAAAGAAAGTTAGAGAGACAAGCATAAGCAGCATTATAATATTCGAATAATTTGTATATTTAACCTTATTAGTACAATGAAAATAGAAATATGTTCATATTGCTTAAATATGAAGTAACTCTTAGTGTTATCAAAGGCAGTTCACGACAATCATACTTCAATACAATGGGCATTTGTTTTACGTTCTCTTTGTCTGTTCAGATATACTAAATCTGCCCCCGCGCATTATTTTCTCTTCCCAGACTTGAAAAAATTGCTCAGTGCTCAAAGATTTTCCAGTGATGAAGAAGTGAATGGCTATTTTGAGGAGCAAGACAGTTCTTATTATAAAAATGGTAATTATTGAACATCGCTGGGTGTGTATAGAGCTGAAAGGAGATTATGTAGAAAAATAAATACATTTCTTTCCAAAATTTTTGTGTTTTCTTCGTTGGGTCAGGTACTTCTGGGACCACCCTCGTATAAGCAAAACACCGTAATTCAAAATGAACATAAAGAAAGTTAGAGAGACAAGCATAAGCAGCATTATAATATTCGAGTAATTTGTGTATTTAACCTTATTAGTACAATGAAAATAGGAATATGTTCATATTGCTTAGAAATGAAGTAACTCTTAGTGTTATCAAAGGCAGTTCACGACAATCATACTTCAATACAATGGGCATGTTTTACGTTCTCTTTGTCTGTTCAGATATACTAAATCTGCCCCCGCGCATTATTTTCTCTTCCCAGACTTGAAAAAATTGCTCAGTGCTCAAAGATTTTCCAGTGATGAAGAAGTGAATGGCTATTTTGAGGAGCAAGACAGTTCTTATTATAAAAATGGTAATTATTGAACATCGCTGGGTGTGTATAGAGCTGAAAGGAGATTATGTAGAAAAATAAATACATTTCTTTCCAAAATTTTTGTGTTTTCTTCGTTGGGTCAGGTACTTCTGGGACCACCCTCGTATAAGCAAAACACCGTAATTCAAAATGAACATAAAGAAAGTTAGAGAGACAAGCATAAGCAGCATTATAATGTTCGAGTAATTTGTGTATTTAACCTTATTAGTACAATGAAAATAGGAATATGTTCATATTGCTTAGACATGAAGTAACTCTTAGTGTTATCAAAGGCAGTTCACGACAATCATACTTCAATACAATGGGCATTTGTTTTACGTTCTCTTTGTCTGTTCAGATATACTAAATCTGCTCCCGCGCATTATTTTCTCTTCCCAGACTTGAAAAAATGGCTCAGTGCTCAAAGATTTTCCAGTGATGAAGAAGTGATGTCGGCAGTGAATGGCTATTTTGAGGAGCAACACAGTTCTTATTATAAAAATGGTAATTATTGAACATCGCTGGGTGTGTATAGAGCTGAAAGGAGATTATGTAGAAAAATAAATACATTTCTTTCCAAAATTTTTGTGTTTTCTTCGTTGGGTCAGGTACTTCTGGGACCACCCTCGTATAAGCAAAACACCGTAATTCAAAATGAACATAAAGAAAGTTAGAGAGACAAGCATAAGCAGCATTATAATGTTCGAGTAATTTGTGTATTTAACCTTATTAGTACAATGAAAATAGGAATATGTTCATATTGCTTAGACATGAAGTAACTCTTAGTGTTATCAAAGGCAGTTCACGACAATCATACTTGAATACAATGGGCATTTGTTTTACGTTCGCTTTGTCTGTTCAGATATACTAAATCTGCCCCCTCGGATTATTTTCTCTTCCCAGACTTGAAAAAATGGCTCAGTGCTCAAAGATTTTCCAGTGATGAAGAAGTGATGTCGGCAGTGAATGGCTATTTTGAGGAGCAAGACAGTTCTTATTATAAAAATGGTAATTATTGAACATCGCTGGGTGTGTATAGAGCTGAAAGGAGATTATGTAGAAAAATAAATACATTTCTTTCCAAAATTTTTGTGTTTTCTTCGTTGGGTCAGGTACTTCTGGGACCACCCTCGTATAAGCAAAACACCGTAATTCAAAATGAACATAAAGAAAGTTAGAGAGACAAGCATAAGCAGCATTATAATGTTCGAGTAATTTGTGTATTTAACCTTATTAGTACAATGAAAATAGGAATATGTTCATATTGCTTAGACATGAAGTAACTCTTAGTGTTATCAAAGGCAGTTCACGACAATCATACTTGAATACAATGCGCATTTGTTTTACGTTCTCTTTGTCTGTTCAGATATACTAAATCTGATTGTAGAAATTCTCGGCCCAGCTCTTATAGTAAACGAAATTATATTCGGGTCAGGGGAGTTCAAAAGCAAAGTAATAAATCAAAACCGTACATTTTATTATAAATTTGTGTCCCTAAAAACTTCGAACTCAGCACAGAAATTGAATTATATTTCCTTCCTCTTAAACTAGCGCTACATTAATCTTGTATTACATTTCGCAATTATAATCAACCTTATAGCTATACAAGAGTGTCCAATTAAGGTAAAATTCCACCACCGACGTTCATATATCTAATAATATTAATTTATTTTTATGGGACACCTCGTAGCCCACTGGAACGGACCACGTTGGCTTTCATTAAAGACGGATGTAATGAAAGAGTCTGAAAACGGGAAGACATAATTTATGGTCCAGATAATTTATCAGTTTGTTTATGACCGAGATGGCGTAGCAAAGCCTCCGGTCGAGTTCTTCCTCTGAAAGAGGCAGTAAAGAGGAAAGTGCCAGATAACGAACGTTTCAGCCCGCCCATATAAATGATGTATTTTAGGGGACATGTTCTGGCTTGCTCGAGATGTGTAACATTATTAAAATGTTGTCAGAACTTTACAGTACCTTGGAGGGTAGATGCCGTCCGCGGAATTTCGCAGCGAGAGGGCGCTGATTCCGCGATATAATGAACGTGTATTTCAGAATATTTAGGTAACGTACAAATTTCGATACAAGTTATAGCAGGGCATTGTTTGATAAATTTTTAGATTTTGGGATATTTTGGAGGGTGTAATAATTACAATTTGATGTCAGCCGAAAGATCTGTGCAATAATAAAGTATATATGGTAAACATCCCAAATACTTATAAAAAGAACAATTAATTGCAATAAAATATTTAAGATCCCCCAATAAATATTGCATACGAGGCTTGTTTCATAAGTACTGGGAATGGTTTATTTTTACGACCATACATTTGGTGGTAATATTTGAGAATGCAATCTAGACTTTGAAGATAACGGAAAAGAATATGCTATGTGTGTGGGAAAGAGAAGAAGATACTAGTTATTTAAAGACGCATCCTTCTGAGAATGTAAAGTAGCAGAATTCCCAAAAATATACGAACAAGTACCATATCCAAGAGGAAGAAAAGACGGTGAAACGAAGGCTAAGTTGAGAAACGAGACGATGGTTGATATTCGAAATGGTAAAATAATAATCTGGACGAAATTGGAAGAAAACGATGCGCACAACTGGTCTTTCTAGGTCCGAATAATTAATATCTTATATCTCTATACTGTCATAATAGATTGATGATAATTTTTGGGTCATAACTTTATTATTTAACTCGTTCGTAGTATTAGAGATAAAGTTAATAATTTTGTGTTTAATATTAGTAATTGTGACTTTATCGAATTAACTGAGATTCGGGTTAGTCCTGACATTTCCAGTGCAGAATATTTTCCGTAATATTATTCGGCCTGGCGGTACAACAGGGACTTTGATTTATGTGGCTTGAGTTGTGGCGGTGAAGTCCTACTGGCTTATTAGAATTTTTTCTCAGTTCAAGAGATTTATATTTCGGCATTGCGCAATAAGTTTAAGTTTCTCCTACACGGTAATACTTACCCACACACAGCACATCTAACGAATAATACTTTGGCTAAATTGGGTTGGGAAATACTACCTCACCTCTCTTTTACTCTAGACTTTGCTCCGAGTGACTGTCATCTTTTTGGAAGAACCAAAACGTTCTTGATTGACAAGCAATTTGTCAATAAGCAGGTGAAGGATGCGGTTCAGAATTAGTGACGTCCTCAATTGAAAGATTTTTTTTTTAAACAAGTAGTAGAAGCAATCGGAGAGATGGAAAAAGTGTATTTTAAAGGGAGCTCGTTTTACTATACACTTGTCGTATGAACAAGGATGTTACAGGTTGCGAACAACCGACTCAGGGAACTTTTGTTTATCGGTGTAGTAACAGAACAGTGGCCAACTAGTTATCATGGAGGCCGTGGACCACAAGCTAAATAGTCGGAGATAGATGTTCATAAAAGGGCACCCAGATCAAATAATGGTACACTTAAAGTCTCTTAGTAGTCTGTAGTTCTATTAACCTACTAAGTTGCCCGATAATTCCTTTAAAGATATACAACGCAACAAAAGAACACTCAGTATATGGACCAATCTTTTATTTAAATAATAAGTCTGTTAATAAGTTATTAAAGAACTGATTCAACGTGAAAACATGAAGAAAAGGTGATCATCAAAAAAATAAATAAGTAATATTTCGATGTTACAGTTAATAACGTATTTCAAACAATAGTTCGTTCCCCCATAATGCACACACACGCATATATATATATATATATATATATATATATATATATATATATATATATATATACATACATATAAACTATATAAATCATACAATACTAAGTGATTCTAACTAAATTTATTGTCGAAAGGAGGTGTTAAATTATTAATTCTCTTAATACTTGAAAAGAGACTGCTAACTGTATATTAAATTATCACAGTTTCTTATGCTACGGTGTAGAGTTCCAAATATTGAAGCAGGAATGGCCAATGATGCACCGTTAGTCTTCCAGTCTGTATGTGTTGGGAGGTCGGTGATACGCAATGCGAAAGAATTCTTAACGGAGTAACTTTGATAACTACATAAATATACAGTCATACATATATACATACATACATACATATATATATGTATATATATATATATATATATATATATACATATATATATATATATGTGTGTGTGTGTGTGTGTGTGTGTGTGTGTGCGTGTGTGTTGAGTATTCTTATATTTATGTATACATATGTCTGTGTACAAAAGCAGAAGCCTAAAATCGCAAATGTGTTCTCACAATTAATAAAAAAAGAAAAGCGTACGTTCGATGTTGGGCAGTAGTACACAGATATTCTAACGAGCGATAGCTACTCAACCAGAATGCTTGCACAAAATTCCCCTTATTCCTCTATAGAGAAGTCCAAAAAAACGAGAAGATTGCACGTGTATTGACCATGGAAATTCAGCATTTACTGAAGTACAACACACAGAACACGCCAAATTGCACGGTCAGTGGTAAAGGGGGGAACAGAAGAATATATGTTAGAAGGTTCGAGAAAACAACTCGCGTTAGTCTATATACAGACAGAGAGTAGCCACGTACACCTGCAGCTCATCTACGGATGCAAGCAGGAGTAAGATAGATGTACTAGTATGATGCATGCGGCATAGATACGTCGCACACCGCAGACATAAAAAACAAAACAAGATAAAACTTACTTTTCGCGGCTTAAATAAAAAATGCTATTCATATAAAATACGCATACATTAAATGCAATATTTACCATGAAATACGAATATATGAGAATAACCTAATGTGGCATTCGATGAAATTGAATCGAAAATAAAATAATAGTAATACACTAAGGTTATATGAACGCAAATAACCAAATATACAGACTACAGAGGGTTCTTAAAATTGAAATAAAATACGTGTATCGAACCGTAAAGTGTTCCTTTGATAAATGATGTATATACAATATTAATTTGTGGTTTGTATCGACCAGAAAAAAAATGCAGGTAAAATTTGAATGAGCCTCGTATATGAAACAGGTTTGACATTGACTACGAGTAGTTTCTAGAGAGGATACAATCGCAACGCAGACAATATTACTAACATCACCTTCGTTCGAATCTAAAATTAAATTCTGTGTTTGAATGCATTTTTATTTCGTTGCCGACAAACAACAGATATGCTTAAACAATTGACAGTGATAGATGCCATCATAAATAACAATATCTTCAATGAGTGACGAATAATTTTTTGAAAATGTGTTTGATTGATCGCCATGTGATGTATCGAGAGATTGACACCAGTGTAATTCGCTTTACAAATCATCCATTAATTTAGGAAGGACTTTACTAGTTTTTGGTATCCGTGCAAAACGTATTATTACGGTTTAAATCATAATTATCGTAAATTGAAAGAGAAAAGAATATTTTGTCGATTTTTAAATTTGCTTGTGTATTCAATGCAATGAGTAAAGCCACGCAGCGCAATATGTGAACAGTACGACAGTACAGTTATATACGAGGGTAGTGTGACAAGTAGTGAGAATGGAAAAGAAAAACGAATTTTTTAAATACAAAATAATTTTTATTTTTCAATATATTCGCCTAAAAGAGCAATACACTTATTCCAACGGTGCTCCAATGCGCTTATGCCATCTCTAAAATGCGATTCCGGAAGGCTTGCAAAATACTCATTTACGAAGATGATAAGCTTGTCGTTAGACGAAAATTTCTTTCCACCTAGTGCCGTTTTCAATTTTGGAAAAAGGTGGAAGTCGGAAGGGGCTAGACCCGGCGAATAAGGCGCATGCGGTACTAATTGGAAATGCAATTCGTGGATTTTGGACATCGCAACTGTGCTGGAATGCGAGGGAGCGTTGTCTTGGTGAAACAGAATCTTTTTCTTTGCCATTCCTGGCCGTTTAGCAAGAATATCAACATTTAATTTTTATAGAAGTTCTCCATAATATTGTCCGTTTATTGTGGCACCTTTCTGAAGGTAATCAATGAGCAAAATGCCCTTTGAATCCCAAAAAATTGATGTCATCACCTTGTTTGCCGATAAAGTGGTTTTCACTTTCTTTGGAGGTGCAGAACCACGTTCTAACCATTGTTTCGACTGTTGTTTAGTTTCGGGTGTACTGTAGTGTATCCAAGTTTCATCGCAAGTAACAAATCGCCTACAAAAATCAACCGGATTCCGCTTATAAAGGTCAAAACACTCAATGGAAATGCACAAACGAGTGAGCTTTTGATCAGTCGTAAGCAATCGCGGCACCCATCTTGCCGAAAGCTTGGAAAGGCCCAATTCTTTCGTTAAAATGTGGTGTACGCGTTCTGTTGAAATGTTTACCATGTCTGCTATCTCTCACACTTTGAGTCGTCGATCTTGCGTAATAACATTATGGATTTTTATAATCATTTCCTTAGAAGTCACGATTTTGGGTGCTCCAGAGCGCACTTCATCAACACAGCTTGTTCTACCACATTTAAATTCATTTACCCATCTACTTATTGTGGCGGATGATGGAGCAGAGTCATCTAGTGTTTCCCGTAACTCATCTTTTATTTCGGTAGCTTTCATACCCTTAATTACGAAGTATTTAATCACCGCACGATACTCAGCTTTTTCCATCTTAACAAACGGAAAACTGTTTGTAATGGTATGGTGCTGTGTATCCAGAAAGGCAGTTGATGCAATTAGGATTTTGGATGAAATAATGACTAAGGAAGTATATCTTGATATTTTGAAAAACGAACTTACCGCCAGTATTAAAAAATTCGGTTTTATTGACCAGGATAATTCGAATAAATTCTACAAATACTATCAAGATAATGATCTCAAACATAAATCTTATTTATGTAGGTCCTGGTTATTATACAACTGCAGCAAAATTATTGATACTCCTGCCCAAAGTCCTGATATTAACCTTATCGAATATTTGTCTGTTCATCTAAAAAAAAAGGTAGAAAAATATTGATAAGGTTCATTAAAGAAGAGTGAGACAAAACACCGTTAGTATATAATATTCCGAAACTTATTCAATCAATGCGAAGATGTCTGCAAGCGGTGATTGATGCTTAAGGTGGACACACAAAATAGCACTAAAAATTCAAAAATTTACATCAGACTTAATATTTTATCAAGTGTGCAAACATTTTTTTGACAGTAGAGAAATAGAACTATTTTCCTTCTTTAATATACTACGATACATTAGAATATTTTTTTTGTTATAGAAGTTTTTTCTTGTTTATTATATTAAAAAAACATATGTTTATAAAACACTGTGTAAAAAAAATAAAAAAGTTGGTTATTTAAATTAGAAATCATTGCATCTTTTGAAGTTTTTTTATTTTTTCTACATGTGCAAAGATTTTTTGACAAACCGTATGTACGTACAATGCGAGTACATGCGTGCAACGACCGCATCATCGTATCACAAGACATTAGGAAAACAAATGTACCGTATACTTTATTGATGACCTTGCGATTATCCAGCAAAGTAATTGTTTTCATTTATACAGTACATGTTATCAAAATTATAAACTTTTCTGAATTGATTAAAAGCTTATAACGTTAATGATTGATACTGTGTAAATAAAAAAAATAATCTTTACTTATTCTGATCACATGTTAACAGAGTAGTACTTATTGAAATACATATCGGGGTCTATCGTCGTGAGGTTCGCGCATAGTGAGAATCTAGCCAGTTGTATGAAAGCTGTAGAAGCGAGCGCACTGCAACGGAAAGAGTAAATGGAAGCAAGACGAAATAGTTACCGCTCATTGATTCGGTCAAAGCTTTTAGCAGAGTTTACGGACTTGACATACGATGGTGACAGACTAATGTACAATGTGTGAGACGGAACTCTGTTGTTTTCAAACAAAGGAGAACATCATAGGCATCTAAGTCAATTTTATTGTTAAATATGTTTCACCAATTGTTTAACGCGAAATCGGTTGAAGTTACAGAATGATGTACAGTCAGTAAATACGTTTTAATTAAATATCACGTGAATTTTATGAATATAAGTATGGCAGTAACAAAACATGAAAAACAGTTTGCAATTTTCGTTATAACTACATGATACGCCACTGTTACTATTACTTCACGTATTGAACGATCCGGTTACCTAATTCGGAATACGTCGTGTCTTGCCAAACTACTGATTGTACTTTGCTAATTCTACCTAAATGAATATTTCATAGTTGTTTTTAAGGAAATTGTGGGGATACCAAGTCGCTAAATATGTTATGTTACTTACTTACTGTAGGACGTTTTTTTTTTCTAATCTTTCCACAAAAATTACTGACCTGTAACAGAAGAAAATACATTATTATATTTCTGCAAAGGCATATTTTCACGTTAATGATAAGTAATAAAAATGATTTAGATCTCTACATTTAATAATTCGATTTAGTTAAGTGCTCAGTAATAGCGTCCAGAAACCATATAATATAGATTAAGAGAAAGTACGATATCTCACAGGAACTATCTCCTGCATATCCCGTGCAAAATATGTCAAATAATTTACTTATTTTCATAGAATGACGGGACAGATTGTGAATATCCTGAATATAAAAGAAAATCGTGTAATATGTACGAGGGTAGTTTGACAAGTAGTAGGAATGGAAAAGAAAAACGAATTTTTTAAATACAAAATAATTTTTATTTTTCAATATATTCTCCTAAAAGAGCAATACATTTATTTCAACGGTGTTCCAATGCCCTTACGCATCTCTAAAATGCGATTCCGGAAGGATTGCAAAATACTCATTTACGAAGATGATAAGCTCTTCGTTAGACGAAAATTTCTTTCCACCTAGTGCCGTTTTCAATTTTGGAAAAAGGTGGAAGTCGGAAGGGGCTAGATCCGGCGAATAAGACGCATGCGGTACTAATTGGAAATGCAACTCGTGGATTTTGGACATCGCAACTGTGCTGGTATGCGAGGGAGCGTTGTCTTGGTGAAACAGAATCTTTTTCTTTGCCATTCCTGGCCGTTTAGCACGAATCTCAACATTTAATTTTTGTAGAAGTTCTGCATAATATTGTCCGTTTATTGTGGCACCTTTCTGAAGTTAATCAATGAGCAGAATGCCCTTTGAATCCCAAAAAATTGATGCCATCACTTTATTTGCCGATAAAGTGGTTTTCGCTTTCTTTGGAGATGCAGAACCACGTTCTAACCATTGTTTCGACTGTTGTTTAGTTTCGGGTGTACTGTAATGTATATAAGTTTCATCGCGAGTAACAAATCGCCTACAAAAATCAACCGGGTTCCGCTTATAAAGGTCCAAACACACATTGGAAATGCGCAAACGAGTGAACTTTTGATCAGTCGTAAGCAATCGCGGCACCTATCTTGCTGAAAGCTTGGAAAGGCCCAATTTTTTCGTTAAAATGTGGTGTACGCGTTCTGTTGAAATGTTTACCATGTCTGCTATCTCTCTCACTTTGAGTCGTCGATCTTGCGTAATAATATTATGGATTTTTATAATCATTTCCTTAGAAGTCACGATTTTGAGTGCTCCAGAGCGCGCTTCACCAACACAGCTTGTTCTACCACGTTTAAATTCATTTAACCATCTACTTATTGTGGCGGATGATGGAGCAGATTCACCTAATGTTTCCCGTAACTCATCTTTTATTTCGGTAGTTTTCATACCCTTAATTACGAAGTATGTAATCACCGCACGATACTCTGCTTTTTCCATTTTAACAAACGACGTGTTGCTCCTTTTTCAATAAGCTGTCAAAAATAAACTAATCAATCGATCGCAATGTAAACATATAAATAGTCAACCTAAATTGCAGTGCATTTGTTTTTCCGATTAGAGCGCCACCTATGTGTCATTCTCACTACTTGTCAAACTATTCTCGTAATATTTATTTATTGTAGATAAGTTTGTTGCTTAATCTTGGAATGCCAACTATGTGAGGAAGTGATTTCAAACGTAAATACTTATTTTCTTACAATGATAAGATTATAAAAGACGGATTACAGAACTAAATGTTATACTTCCAAGACCCTTAATTATTTTTTCATGCGTGTATAAATGATAATACTTTGTTGTTCAAAGGCGAAACGTTATTTGAAGGGTATTTGTATATTTTTATGTTATATACAGGATGTTCTATGACTTAATTGCCACAGCTTATTGATGTGTTGCTGAAGCAATTACAAGTTGAAAATGTCTAATAAACATATGCCCAAAACCTTAACGGAATTGAGCTATAAGAATTTGAGATTTAGCAGTTGCTTGGCCACCTCGGCCACTAACATTAAACATCTTATATTGCTTTTTATGAAGAAGGCTGAAAACTTGAAGGTAGAGAACTTGTAGCTAGAATAAATGCCGCAGAAATTATCCGTCTTGACTCTGACTCTGTTAGTCAATTCTAAGAAGAGATAGACTATGTTATCACGCTGAGGGACTCTGGTGTTCACTCTGAAGGGCTCCGTGAACGCTTTCAGAACGTCCAAAGCACGATCATCATAAGTTATCCTAACTTCACTTCGACGCGAAGTTTCCCTTCTTCGTTAGTGACACGATATAAGTGTGACGTCTTAGTATCGTCTCTTTTTTTTTTGATGAACCAACAGTCTCAAAAGGTTTCTATTTAGTATTTCTGGATAAAGTTCCTGCAATTTGTTGTACTTCTTCACCAGTACCTTGCTTATAGCTTGTTCCTATATCAAACTTAGCAATTCGCAATTGTCTTGTAATATCATGTCAAAGAATGACTTCGGCCTCGTGTTTTGGAACCTTCTCCATATGGCTGTAAACTCTCTCATGTAATGTTAAAAAAAGTTCTTCAGCTTTTCTCTCTCAGACAGAAACTAAAATAGGTCCCACTGTTCTTTACCTTTCGAATCATTAAATATTACCTATTAGGTGATAACTCTTTCTTGTTCTTAGGAGTCTTTTTGTCTGGCCAGGATTTTTACATTTCCGGGTATTGTATAATATAAATTAACAAAATTTCTCTTGCATATTCGCTGCAAAGCTTTCTTGCCACCACCTATCCATTGAGGTTCTTGTTTATCTAATGATGCGATAACCTACACAAATGCACATTGACGAAGGGGCATGGCACGAATTGCTATGTACATGCTGCGTGAATTTTATAAAGAAAATTTTATTATGTAAAAGTTAAGATGCATTTTAAGAAATTAATAGGTAATTCTTCCACATCATTAATATAACGCTCACTGTTTCAGGGAAATTATCGGTTAGATGTTTGACGATTGAGGAGCAATTTTTTTAACTCTGTCTTTATATGGTCTCAGACGTAATCTGTATTAGTAAGGCTCTGAACTTGCATAAGCAAAACGCTGTACTTCATTTTTCAAAATTCATTCCAAACTTTGTTTCTTTTTTAGGTTTAATTTAGTTAATCTCTCTTGTACTTTCAGTTATAATAGTTATAATATTTATGAGAAGTTTGTGTCTCTGGGACAACAACGCAATTGGTCTGTAATTCTTCTTGTCTGATTTTTTCTTTTGTAGAATAGAAGTATCTCATTGCAGTTCAATCTCATTCTGCAAAAAGTGGCGCCCTCTGTTGCAGAAATGCGTCATGATTTTCTCGACAACTCAATGTATAGAAAATGCAAAAAAAACACCTTTTAAATTTACGCTTAAGCAATGACCTTTCTCAAAATCTAGGAAAATAATTGCAGCTTTTCGCACATTTCCATTTTAGCCAAACCTTACATTATTTTGATTGTCCAACGAGTTTACGCAAGGATGTGTAATTTGTTGAAATAACAGTACCTGGTGCAGCAATTAATTGTCTTCCGCCCCATCAGGAAACTTCCCCTTGGAGTGCCGGATATTGCATCCGCAAAAGAGCGATCCCCGTTCCGTAATACCCCAATATATCTTCGCCTTTAATAAAACACAGGTCCTGTAATGTAACTAATGAGCCGGTCCCACTGGATAGAGAGAAATAAATTGGTTAATAACAATAATAATACGCACGCAGCAGCAATAGAAACGTGAAGACCGCTTTCAAATTAAGGGCGCCTTTGAAATCTAATTGGTATGAACGATTCGGGACCTATTCGCAAAATTCCCCGTCGTTTTGATGTACTTAATTGCATTAGAATCGCTTTCCTATTGTATAATTAAGTTCTAATGTTTGCGCTTGGAGTTGCAAAAGTACGCATTAATTCTATCCCCCTGTTATTAGTTTAATGTTAATTATCGAGTCACTGAAGTGTAAAATATTCTAAAAATTTTATTTGAAACTCCATTCGAAATCAATATTCCAATACGGAATGTAAAAGAACAATTTCGATGCTTGTATTAATTAACAAGGTTTTGCATGAAAAAATTTCTTTAAATCTAAAATGAACCAACTTGGCATATCATTACTATATCGTTGAAGTTTCTCTCAGCACCTGATTGTTCCTAGTTAAGCAATAAAATGATTACTCCAACCTAAAAGTCATCAAAACTGGAGTACCACAAGGACGTGTTCTTGACACATTCCTCTATACCGTGAATATATTTTATAATGCAACATGCACATACATACACTAGTTGCTAGAGTAACGTAATAATGAAATGACAGCAATGTATTTTAGCGTGTATTTTATTTTGCAACATAGGATGTGAAAATAAGTTACTCTATTTTTGAGATATGTATAGTGTTGAAGAAAAACTGTTATTAGTGAACTGGTATAACTCGAATATGAGTTTGAGGAGAGTAGCAGATTTGTTTCAAATTACATATCCTGACCGTCCAAGACCGAGTCCAACTACAATAAGTAGGTTAGTACAGAAGTATAAAAATAATGGATGCATCGTTCCTAATCATAAAAAAAAAATAGGCCAAGATATGTTATTACTGACGCCAAAAGAGATGAAATTCTACAAACAATCGAAAATAATAATATGCTCTCCACAAGAGCTTTAGCAAAAACTACAAATGTAAGCAAATCTTCCGTGCATAAACTACTAAAACGAGAACATTTTAAGTCGTATCATTTTCAAAACCATCAGGAACTAATTGCGAATGATGCAGAAAGAAGAAGTAACTTTTGTGAAATCATGTTGGATAAGCTTCATAATGATGATACTTTACTACGCAGAATTTGCTTTACAGATGAAGCAACATTTTATGTAAATGGTGAAGTAAATTCACAGAACTGCCGCTACTGGAGTAGACAAAATTTGCATAGATATCATATCACAAGGACTCAGCGGCCACAGAAAGTCAATGTTTGGACTGGGTTAATTGGACACCATATTGTAGGACCGTTTTTTATTGAGGGTACTCTTACAGGAGAAAAATATTTAGAATTGCTTGAGTACAGAGTTATGCCAGCCCTCCACGCTTTAAATATTGATGGTGAGATTTGGTACCAGCATGATGGCGCGCCGGTACATAATTCTCATATGGTTAGAACATTTTTCAACCAAAGATTTCCAAACTGTTGGATAGGCCGTGGAGGAGAAGTAGAATGGTCCGCAAGGTCACCAGACCCGTCTCCAAACGATTTCTTTCTTTGGTCATGTATCAGAAATAAAGTTTTTCATGGAGGACCTCTAAACAATATTGACCAATTAAAAAATAGAATACGAGTTGCTGCAAGAGAAATAACTCCAGAGCAGATACAAAATACAATAAATGAATTCTACAATCGCTTAAGATACTGTCTGGCCGTCAATGGTGACATTTTTGAAAATTTGTTAAATTAGTTTTTAAATTTTGTTCAACTACAGTATTTCACATCCTATGTTGCAAAATAAAATACACGCTAAAATACATTGCTGTCATTTCATTATTACGTTACTCTAGCAACTAGTGTATGTATGTGCATGTTGCATTATAAAATATATTCACGGTATATTTTTAACCACAGGTCTTTTAATTTCAAAAACGAATATAAGTAGTTTTCGTCGACGACACTGCTCCAATGGTGTCACATTTTTATTCAACATCTACTTCTGAAAATCTACAGTTACTGTTCGTCATAAAAATGAACACCCAGAGAACCTTTGTATATTTTGATGAAATTAGGAATATGTGAAATTTTATTTGTATTATGAAACGATAAAAATTTCAGCAAGATATGATCGAAGCAATTTATATGAATGATAATGCGTCGATCTGTTTTTTACGCATTCTGCTAGAATATTACCCATAATTGAAATTATCAAGTCAATGGTGTGTGCGGTATGTTATCGCAAGCTTTTAAAATCATTTATTGACGAACATCTATATTGTTTTGGGGTGTTCGTAAGTTATTGATTCTCTGTTGTACCATATTCCACACGTGTTCTATTGGTGACTAATTCGGTGAATAAAGTTATGGTATGCGATCAACATCAGCATTATCCAAATACTCCACAGTAATCTTCGCGGAATGCGTCTTGCGGAAAAATTGGATTTACTAGTTGTTGAGGATATGGTACTAACACTGGTTCAAGAAAATTATTGGTTTTCATTTAATGAATTTCCTGAATTACTATTAGAGAAGACACACTTCCATGAAAGATAGCCTTCCATCCCATTGCACATTCCGTAAAAGTCGTATACCAGGCGTACCGGAAAGTCATTACCGCTTTTACTAACAGATGTCGCTAGACTAAAGTATGCAATAGTATAATGTGACGTATATGTCATTTTATTCTACTGACATCCAGCTTCGAAGCCATACGTGTTATATTTTGCGAAAGTAACAGTGTCACAGATTTATACCTCTTTGAAAACGTCGAGTTTCGTGCCTGAAAAAGTGCATTACTTTTCGTATTTAATCAAAAGAAGGAAGCAGCTGAAAGTTATCGTTTGCTGATAGAAACTTACGATGAGAATGCTCCAACCATAAAAACATGTGATTCTTAGTTTCGACAATTCAAAATTGGTGATTTCGATGTGCAAGACAAAGAACGTTCTGGCGGACTGAAAAAGTTTGAAGATGCGAAACTGCAGGAGTTATTGGATGAAGACTTAACTCAAATTCAAAAACAATTGGCTGAAGCGTTAACTGTGGCCCTAAAAACGATTAGCGACTGATTACGAGCAATGGGAAACATCCAAAGATGGGTAAATGGATGCCACATCAATTGAATGACAGGCAAATGGAAAATCGAAAAATCGTCTGTGAAATGCTGCTTCAAAGGTAAGATCGGAAGTCATTTCTGCATCGAATAGTGATGAGTGAAGACAAATAGATTGATTTCGAAAACCTTAATTCCTCCATCGACTCTAAGGCCAAATCGATTTGGTCGCAAGATAATACTGTGTTTGGTGGGACAACAGTGGCGTGGTGTATTACAAACTGTTAAAATCTGGTGAAACAGTTAGTACTGATCGCTACCTACAAAAAATTATCAATTTAAACCATGCACTGATAGAAAAACGTCCAGAATATGCCCGAAGACATAGTAAAGTGATTTAGCAACACGATAACGTGGCCTCTCATACAGCAAAAGCGGTCAAGGAAGCGTTGAAAGCACTTGGATAGGATATAATATCGCGTCCGTCGTACTCTCCAGACCTTCACCCGTCCGGCTATCAACTCCTCGCACCAATGGGACACGCGCTTGCAGAGCAGTACTTCGCCAATTTCGAAGAAGTTAGAAAATGGCTCGATGAATGGTTTTGCTCAAAGGACAAACAGTTTTTTTTTTGGGATGGCAGCTATAAATTGTCTGAAAGATGGGTAAGATACGTAGAATCAAATGGTCTAACTTTAAATAAATAAATTCTTCCATTTTCTTGATAATTATGTAGTATTTTTTACAAAAAACGTCGTTGTCCTTCATTATTTTCTGCGTAATATCGCCATCAAAAAGAGAAATCGTAACGACATTGCGTCTTACACGATCTATAACATAACGAATGGATAAACTAGCTCTGGGAGGCGTTTATCCTACCATGTTTTAATTCTGTTAATTGTTGATGGAAATTCGCACGTTGTTGAATAAAGCTACAAGTATACTCTACACTGACTTTAGTAAATGATGTTAATAGAAAAAACAGCCAAAAGATCATTGCTAAACTAGCCTCAACTAATTGAAATGTAGCCTAAATATTCATCGTTTGTTAGTATGAACAAAATACATCTTTCTTGAAATATATAATCGTTTACCGGACGTTCATTTATATATATATATATATATATATATATATATATATATATATATATATATGACGAGCAGTACGATATAATGAATAATTTTACTATTTATTTTTAAAAGGACACAATACTAACGATGAGACAGGTTGCTAGCAAACACCACCGAATATAAGCTAGATAAGCATCCGTCTGGTTAGTCTCACTAAAAACTACGAATTGTGCAAAGTAATTAGAACATCTGGTTGGCAATACGTTTGCGTTTACTATTCTATAAAAAATATTAGAGAAAACAAGTATACTATCCGTACAGGGCGCTGATATTTTAGTAACCGATCGAATAGAATCCAATACACTAGCAAAGGAATTTAAAGCTGCACGTCGTTCTAAGATGTCAATATTCAAATCTCCAGCTATCAAAAATGTCCAGTTAAAATGTAATTTCATGAGAATATTTTCCTATCCCGATATATCCCCATGATGGAAATCCCTCTATTTCTAAATATGGTTTAGACAATTATGGTGAACCCTGTGCGACGATGGTCCCAGAAGTACCCGACCCAATAAAGACAACACATAAATTTTGGAAAGAAATATATTTATTTTTCAACATAATTTCCTTTCAACTCTATACACTTTTCCCAGCGATGTTCAATAAGTTCGACGCCCTTTTTATAATAAGAACTGTTTTGCTCCTCAAAATAGCCATTAACTTCTTCATCGTTGGAAAACCTTTAACCACTGAGACATTTTTTCAAGTTTGGGAACAGAAAATAATACGAGGGGGCTAAATCTGGCGAATAGGGTGTCTGAGGTAGCAATTTAAACTTTAATTCATTATTTTTTGTTATTGCAATAACGGATTTGTGAGCTGGCGCATTGTCTTGATGAAACATTTTCTTCTTAGATAAATGCGGCGGTTTTTGCTTGATTTCTTTGCTCAAACTTTGCAATATGTTCTCATAATGCTCGCCGTTGATAGTTTTTCCTTTTTCAAAATAGACAATGAAAATTTTTCCAAGCGCAACCCAAAAAACCGATGCAATGACTTTGCCTGCAGATGAAACGGTCTTCGCCTTCTTTGGAGCCAATCCTCCCTTTTAAGTCCATTGTTTTGATTGATTTTTGTCTCGGGTGTGAAGTGATGGACCCATGTTGCATCCGTGGTTATGAAACGGCGCAAAAATTCTGCTTTGTTGCTGTGAAACTTCGCTAAACACTCAATTGAAACATCTACACGACACTGTTTTTGCTCGAGTGTCAGCAAACGCGGCACCCATCTTGCACACAGCTTTCTCATGTCTAAATTTTTAGATAATATGCGATATACCGCTCTTTCGAATGCCTACTATGTCTGCTAGCTCGCGCACTTTCCGTCGACCATCATCCAGTACCGCTTTGTGGATTTTCTTCGCCACTTCTGGAGTTGTCACCTTATTTGGTAGCCCACTGCTGAGGCCTTTCAAATAAAAGTATTGTATCACGTAACGATGACCAATTTTCTCCCTTTTTACAAATTCACTGAAAACGTTCACTATTGATGGCTGCCAAATAAATACTAAACAACGTGGCATCTTCAAACTTATGCTTTATAGATTGTGTACTTTCTAATACAGTGATATTTTTCAAACAACTACCGCCTTCTGTAGGTCAGGCCGGGTACTTATGGGACTACCCTCGTATTTATTTTTAGAACCCATTTTAAATCAAGCAAATTTTTAGGAAAATTTTTACAGACTTAAATCTGCAAGTTAATCAATTATTTCATGATAATACGTATAAGAACTGCGAACTTTAATACAAAGTGAAACGCAAAACTTACAACACTAAAAATAATTCTGCAAGTATATATTTATTCAAATGTAATTTCTCTATTTTGTAGGTTCCCAAAAACACAAGCGACATCTTTCCAAAAATATGTCTTTCATATATATTCAGTGGCACAGAAAAATATAAAAAAAATTTTATTACAAGGCGTAATGTATTCGCCGCTTAAGGACGCATACTGTTGGATGTAAAACGCGAAATCGGATTGGAAAATAAAAGGTGACGTTGGAAGCAGCCAGATCTCGTGCCATATACAAGCACTGCTATCCTGGCCTGCTTTAAGACACACAAACACACACGTACATACGTAGATACGAACGATGGTGTTTAAAATACCGCTCCACTCGAATCCGCATTACATAAAATCTCACCCTTCCCTTCCATCGTGGCTCTAGAACGACCTTAGGGGAGATCTACCCTCATTGAATACATTTACATCGGTTTGGGTGGTCAGGCACGACAAGAGGCGCTTTCCTTTGACGATTGTAGTTTCTCTGTTGTCCGGTACATTGTTTTGAGCGATAATTGAATTTGAATCGGGACCGGGAGCGTCGCAATTATAATGCACACTCATGTACTGTCCTCCGAGTTGATTTAGGATGGATGTTTGAGACTGTAGGTAACGAGGCGTACCGACATGAAAGTGAATCTGTTATTATTAGCCTAGAGATATACTCAATATATTTCTCTACAAATTTGCCTGTGTTACAGATAAGTATCATGTTCAAAGTGTGTTACATGCTCGTAACATTTTGATTAGATCAGTTGTGTTTATAACCGTACCGCGTATGCAAAATTTAATTCCATTTATATGCTTACTATTATGTATTATTAAATCGCATGAGTGTGCTGAACATATGATTGGTCTTTTTTGAGACATAATCAATTTACCAATTTCAATTTAAATGAAATGTTTGATTGGCAGTATGGCAAGTGGCAGCGTCTTATTAAAACCGCCATCCATGTCAAAAACATCCAGTTTAGGACAAAAAATCCAGTCAACATTGAACAATAGTGGGTTCTATTCACTACTACGGAATTTCCAGCAGTGTTAGAGGAAAGTAAGAGCTCACGACTCCTATATCATGAAATATACACCGAACAGTCAGTGGATTCAAAGTATCTTCATCCATTACTAGGGATTTATCCTCCTAAAGGGCTTCATCATCGTTGTTTACTAGGCGACAAATCTTTAAGTCGAAAATTTCATTTTCATTTAGGTTACTACAAAATTGATTGCCTCAAATTGTTGTCTCACCTCTATTTTTAATATCACGTTTTGGTTCGAGATAAAACGATTTTTTACAACCCTACGTCTAGGACTAATATGATTATTTATATTTCGTCTCAAGGGTGCGTATACTATTTAACAATAACAATTTTAACAATTCCTTCAAGAATTAAATTTTCACATTCCTCGATTATCGGTTCGTTATCACGCTACATTTTCCTGTCAACCTTCTAGAACTATATGTAATGTGCAGTAATTTTAATAAAATATTTTGTGCGGGAGACATACATAATGACTCCATGGGAGCCTTACTCAGACTAGCAATTGAGGACTAGTGGGGGGAATTGCTGGGTTTTCACTTTTTCTCTGCTTGTTTCTGTACTTTTATATGTATTTTATTTTCCTTAGTCTGGTATTTATATGTAAAGAATTATTATGTTTAGTTATTATTTAGGAAATTATATTTTTGCTTTTTGTTCGTCTTGAACATTTGTGTGTATGTGTAATTGATTTTGTCCTGTTAATGGAAGAAATTCTGTTGGGCAAAATATAAATATAAATAAATATAGCACGATTCTGTGATATCAATCACAGCTCTTTTGAAAAAATTGTAGGTGTTGCAAGAATTTATTTATAATAGTTCAGATAAATTAATTTTTTCATTTAATGAATTCCATTATATTATTACGATTTCTTATTTTCGTTTGTATTACTCGTTTTGCCTTATTTATATAATACAATATATCCATCATTATACACAGACTGTCGCAAAGAAAACCGAATTTCTTTAAAATAAAAACAAAAGCTTACTAATTTGGTAAAATTCATTTATTTTATTCAAAGTAGTCGCCTTCGACTTCAATACAACGTTTTGTACGGTCCATTAACATGTCAAATGAATTTTTAAGTTCATCTTTAAAGATGCCGTTCAAGATCACTGTCGACGACTTCGTAACGGCTTCGACGTCAGCATAACGCTGTTCTTTCATCGGCAAATGTAGTTTGAAGAATAGATAGAAATCATAGGTAGTCAAATCCGGTGAATACGATGAATGGTTGATGGTTAAAATGCCATTTGTAATTAGAAAATCACTGATAAGGGTCGAGCGATGAGATGTTACATTATCATGTAACAAACGCCAATTATCATTTTCACGATATTAAAGACGCTCACGACGAATACACTTCAAAAGACGCTTCATAACATCAAGATAATATACAGCATTGACTGTTTAACTAGTTGGTACTACTTTGGGTACTATGCCTTTCGAATCATAAAAACAAATCAACATTGTTTTTACTTTGACTTTTCCGAACGACTTTTTTTCGGTCTTTCTTCGCTTGCATGCTTCCATTCAGAACTTTGACCCTTGGCCTGTGGATAATATTAAAAATACCACGCCTCATCATCAGTTACAATAGAATACCTGAAGCTTTCGTTTTTTAAGTCTTTAATCAAGTCTGTACAATGTTGAATTCAGTTAGCTTGTGTGGTACAAACCTTGTAGAAATCTTTCTCGGTCCCAAATGCCATGTCAAAATGCGATGGATTGAATCTTTGGAAGTATTTAATTCCATTCCCACCTATTGCAATGAGGATTTCAGCTTATTTCGGATAAATTCACACACAAGTTCGATGTTACTTTCCGTAACCACATATTTTTTTGCACCAGGATGTTCGTCGTCATTTATGTGCATACTACCATCTTTAAATCGTTTATACCACTCATACATACTCGTACATGATAAACATGTATCACCATACACTTGTTTCATCAAATTAAACGTTTCAGTAAACTATTTACCGGGTTTAAAACAGGACTTGATATTTGCTCTTTGTTCAAAATTCATTTTTCGACCAGTGCCAAATATACACTGTTACTTTATGCGCAATTTCTCTGCTTCTAATGATGCAAATGTCATGATATTTTGACATAACATTGGTGAAAGATCTACCATACCGACGCATATTTTTTTATAGATACCGTCACTAAGAATTACTATTTTAAAAAAGTTCGCTTTTCTCTGCGACAGACTGTGTATATGTTTTCTGTTAAGGCTGTATTTAAATTAATTTATTCTAGACTTTATAATTGTTAAAGTATCAACTGCAAAGAGAACTGTTAAGAATTCTATAGTGCCTTAAAAATTGTCGAAAAGGGCCCAAAATGTAACTTTGTGGAACCGCTAAAGTAATTGGTTCCGGACGTAACTTCATTCATCCCTCAGTATTAATAGTTTACACATAATGAATTCTGTCACATAGATATGAACTGATCTATTTTTGACATCATGCCCAGACATCCCATCAGCTGCATCTTCTCCAACAAGACTCCCTGATGTACACTATCAAATGTCTTTAGAAGATCCAACACATCACATTTTAAAAATGATTTGGCGATCGCTATTGTTAAATAGTTTTTAAATTTGTGAACTGATTCCTCCACATTACCTCCGTGTCGTATAGAGACTGGAAGTTTTTTAGTGGTGGTCGTTTGCGAATTTAAACTCTTGCTTTTTTAATTACTCCAAGTCAAGGTTCAAGTAACGAAAATTTTAATTCTGTTTGACCAAACTTTCTTGAACAATACTACTATACACATGCATTCCTATTAGGAATAAACCAATGTTTCAAGGAGAGGATTGAATTTTATCGAAAAATTTTATTACGTATTTCCCTCGGCAAACTTTTCCAATAAAATAAAAATTTAAAAATCAATTGTCAGCGCACAAGACTAACTAATGTACGAGTATTACTAAACAATAGCGTACCTGACGATCTGTCGCTTTTTGTTCGTATCAGTACTACGTAGTTGGTGTACTTGAACAAGTTGTAATTGAAAAAGTTTAAAGTCTAATACGGGTAGAAGGAATGAGAGAGAGAAAGGAGAGAAGTGGGTCGTTGGGGCATTATTATGCAGTTCATGCAAGTAGAAACATCTAACGGAGCGTGGAAAGACCGTGTGCCGTTGAGCGGTAGGCGAAAATTTTCTCCGGTTAAATTACCCGCATCTCGAACTGCCACCACTACACCGTATCGTCCTGGTAGACAATTCAAAAGTTTTAATGTGTTCCATGAATATTTTCTAGTTTTACACCGACAGAACTTGGCTCTCAAACGTATAGTTGGAATTCGACAGTAACAAGTTTTCCATTGCGACTTATTAAAAAAAAAGAATCTGTATTTGTACATGAACATTAGTGAAAATTATTGCCGTCCAAATGCTTACAATTGTATCGTTTTATTATGACAAAATAAAGAAACTGCTTAAAAGTTTTTTCGAGGGTAGCCGTTTATATTTCCGGAACTGGTAGCCCTGTTAGTGTTATCTCAGATTTGATGATTGCATCGTGAAGTTTGTCATTTTTGACAATATATTTACCTTGACAGTTTTATTATCCGATCGCGCTATATCTTTTGTTGACAGTAACTTGAAAATTTTATGTCAGCGAAAAAATGGAATTAACTCGAAAATTGTCGTGCAATTATTTTTCATAACTTTCGGCGTGGATTATCTCAATAAGAATGCATCGATAAGCTTCTTTATATGAATGTTAAAAGGAATCATTCTATTATTAATAACACCCTATCTACTACATATGTTTCATGGATTGACCAATCATCAGGCAGATTTTGTGTTATTAATGAACGATAGCGTCTATCATATCATTACGATACAGAAAAATAGAAAAATGAAGCATATGTAGTAGATAGGGTGTTATTAATAATAGAATGATTCCTTTTAACATTCTTTTTAATTGGCAAATAGCCGTGATGCATTGTATCTGGCTATACGCTCTGGTAACTAAGTTATCGACATTGCGAGACAGATGCACTCTCGCTTTTTCGTTCAATACATTGGACGTGAAAGGGGGGCATGATGATTATTCACAATTCTTTATATGGTGATGAAGCACCATCGACAACTACAGTATATCGTTGGTATAGTGAATTCAAACTTGAACGGCGTTTTTTGGGCGAAGAATTTCGTGAAATGTTGTTGTGTCCGGAAAATATTAATGCAGTGTCTGAATTGATAATGAAAGACCATCATGTGACATACTGTGAGATCGAGGAGTCTGTAGGTATTAGTAACACCAGCGTGCATAAGATCCTGCATGAATATTTAGCCGTTAAGAAGCTATGTTCACGCTGGGTATCACATAATTTGACAACCGCTCAAAAAAGCCTCGTGTCGATTGGTGCCAAGAAATGCACAAAAAAATACAATGGCGGTGCTTCGAACATTTATGAAGTCTTCACAAGTGATGAATCTTGGACCTATACGTATGAGCTCGATAGTAAATAGCAGTCGACTGTAGGTATTCCAAGATGAGCCAAAACCAACTAAAGTTATTCGCGGTCGAAGCACATCAAAGCAAATGGTCGCCTGTTTTTTCGGAAAAACCGGTCACGTTGCAACCGTGCCTTTACAGAGTTGTCGAACAGTCAATTCCGAATGGTACACAACTATTTATTTGCCAAAAGTTTTTGAAGAAGTAAGGAAAATGAACTGAAAACGATAGATCTTTCTCCACAATGACAATGCGAGCTCTCACAGGTCGGTTCAAATAATTGAATATTTGACCGGGCAAAACATTAAATTGATGAGCCATCCGCCGTACAGCCCAGATCTAGCACCCTGTGAATTCTTTTTGTTCCCACACGTGAAGAACAAACTTCGTGGTCAACAGTTTTCTACGCCGGAAGAGGCAGTTGAGGCATTCAAAACTCATATTTTGGAGATACCGCCTTCACAGTGGCAGCAATGCTTTTCGAAGCAGTTTAGACGAATGCAAAAGTGCATTGATTTCTAAGGAGAATATTTTGAAAAGCAATAAAACTTTTTTCGATAATAAGAATTTTTTTTTGTTTGCTATTCCCGAAATATAAACGGCTACCCTCGTATGTTGAATTATAACGTAAAAGTATTTTTTTTAAACTTAAATGAATTTGATCAATTAAATTATACATTATTAATAAAAATTAGTATTTTCTACTATGCTATAGTTGATTAAAATCTCAGAAATTAATTAAAAATTTCTGCGCCGGGGAAGGACTCGAACCTCTATCTACCGTTTGCTGAACGGCTGCCTTAACAAGTAATTATTAGTTAATTAGAGAAATTAATAATTGGTAAGGCAGACGTTCAGCAAACGGTAGATAGAGATTCGAGTTCTTCTCCAGCGCAGAAATCTTTCGGTATGCTGATGTTGACCTATGAGGTTACTTAAAAAATGAAAAAATATATTAAATAAAAATATTCTTCAAAAAATTACGGGTACCATTATAAAGCTAATGAAAACATTAAAGCGAATATATCCTATAGTTGTACATATAGGTTCAAAACTGTACTAGCATATACATACGAGTATAATATAAACGTATACGTTTTAAGTTTCATGTGTTTGGATTTTATTTCGTTGAAACTGTAAAATTGTAGGGTGGGCTAATTTTATTACCAAATTAAATTAAAATTGTATCTATTTATATGTTGTGTACGTCAACAACTTTCCCATTATTCGTGGAACTTTTAGAAGATATTAAAACTTTTCTCCTATCTATATAATTCTTTACCATAGCATCATAAACATAAAACATGATAGTGATAGCGTTATTAACGATAACCCATCAATAAATAGTGCATAATCAAAGAGTTGAATGTAACGTGAACGGTACAAAGGTACAATCTCTCTATCGCGAGGTAAATACAATGACAGACGGAGAGCAAAGATTGAATTGCATTTGTATCAACAAATACATACAAATAGTGCGCCGGGACCGGTCGACCAGCGCGATCCGGTGACTTGGTACTAGATGGTACCGTTCACGATACACAAGCGAGACGGAATAATAGGTGAAAAAGGTAAGAGGCACGTTCGGTCAGCAGGATGTTACTAATCAAGCGCTGCTGCTTCTAATTCGAACTCCACGCATCAGTCGAGCATCAACGTTATGTCATCATGGACATCAACTCTTTTCTCTTCTTATTTGCGTTTTAATAATTGAAAATGTCATTTTGTTTTACGTTTATGGGTGTGCCAGGTTCGGCACTGATTTCTTTTATTGAATATTTAATTATTGTTCGGGAACAGGTACATGCATGCATTGTATTAGGGCGGCTGTTGGTCAGGTCGTGCTATTATAATACGTCGATTTTACAAAGAGCCGCAACAGCGCGGGTTCATTGTTATCAAGTGAACTTGATTTAAACGACAAAGAAACACCGTAATGGATCGGCAAGGTTGTTTTTATGTGATCGATTGATTATTTTATGTATGGTGTTTGTAATAGTATGATTTCATTTCTTAATAAGAAAGATTGCGGAACCTTGTAACTAAAAAGGTAAAAAGGTGTGATAAGTCCACGAACAATCGTTCGTTAATAACACAAGTTCACCTAATGAGAGGTGAATTCCTTGAAACGCGTAGTAAACAGGGTGTTATTAACATTTGAATGGTTCTTTTAACATTCATCTAATGCCAATTCGTCGATATTTTAAACTTGTCGTCTATTTACGGCACTGGCAACTTTGTTACCGATTTTAGCGAGGTGACACGTCCTTGTTCTTTCGTTAAGGAAGGTATTGGTTTTTCGTTTAATTTAAGGTATAAAATGGTTCTTCGATTTAAAGGAATTTGTACATTTTCGTGATTCAGTTGCTTGTTAGAATTGATAAATAGACAATCAAAGAGGTTAAAAACTCCTTATCATAATAACATTTGTATCTTAAATACGTATTTCAGCAACTTAGTAGATATCTTCAGTAGAAAATACGCACAGTGTAGAACAAGCGTTCGCAATAAAGCCACATAGAAAAGTCAGCGAAATATCGTACTCGTTGTCCACACAAACACTGTGTTGGTCAGCTAATAAAAGAATGTAGAAGTTTACACCTTTTAATATTAGCAAACATGTAATATAATCCCAGTGTTGGCGGGTTTCTATTGGCATTTGTACTGTAGTACGTGGTCTGCTTATACACGATACCTATAGAAACGTAGAATATTGAACGATACGTGTACTTGCATGTGACGGTTAAGAATGGTACTGCGGAAGTTGAGAGCCCCCCGGAGAATCCGGGCTCAGCTGCTTGAGGTTGGACTCGCGGGGGTAGTGATTGAAAGCCCGCGCGAGCTAGAGGTGTTTTTCCCTCGATAGGTGAGCAGCTGTATCTGCTCAGGTACTGACCTGCAGTAAGTAGGGATTTAGATAGGTCCCTCCCTCTACTTGTAGGGTGCCGATGGTTCCTGTAAAATCTGAAGCGCACAGGTAGCTTTTGTTTCTGCGTGCAAGCGTGCCGATTGAGCGTATCTCAATCCCACTATCATTGGTGGCTATGGTGAATGTGTCCTCACGGACTGGTGTCGCCACATAAAATATCAACAGACACTCACTTGCATGTATGTTCTCTGGACAGGGCTTGTTACATATCACGATACACGCTTAACTATGTAAACACTACACATACAGAGTTACAGTAAAACGTCAAGTATTGACCGCGCATTGTGTACTCTGTTTTATTTTGAGTTGTGAGAGTGATTTCTAAAAGAAATCTGTGGCATGAAGGGGGACTACAGCCAAATAGAAATGGACCATTGACAGAACAGAAGAAGGTACGGAACTAGTGGGTCCTTATATCTTTTTTAATATATGTTAGTTAATGTCAACCACTTCGTTCGCCAACCCTAATATATGCACATATTAATAAGAAAGAGGAAGAATTGGAATATAAATTTTCATTTTATTGATTAAAATATATTATATTTAAAGTATCTTATTTTTTATCATAAGAAAATATAAGAATTTATAGTAGAAAAGAGAAAGCAACTTTAAAATGAAACAGCCAAATATCCAAGGTGTTATTATTATATCACGCTATATATTCTATGTGAAATATCAGTTAGTGATCCTCTTTAAAGTCCTCGACTCATTTTCTGCGGTGAATCACTATATGTTTCTCGCTAAAACTTAGTTTCTATAGCTTTAGAGCAGAGCAAGTGATTGTTGTTTGGTAGTAGTTTAAAATGGATGAATTCCCAAATTTAAAACGAATCTACTGAGCAAAATCTGGTTAGGACCACTGTGGATTTTATTAACACTACACTGTAAGTTAAACAAATATATGAAAAATATTTATTTAAACGGAAGATGAAAATCCCGAACTAGAAATCTAAGTAGCAGAAGAACCTACTTTACAGATGAGGGCTATAGTAGGCCTGAAGGTCGTAGTAGAATAGATTTTATAGCCATATCAGTAACATCTAGTAGTATCAAATGTAAAAGTATTTTGACCTAAAAGTAGTCTGCATATCTGTAATCTGGACTCAGAATGATCTAATTTATATTTTAAAGTGGTCTTTTGCCAATATTACATTTTATTTCGAAGCCATATCTACCACGATAGGATATTTTTTTTCTTCCAAACTAGACTGGGTTATCGAGGGGTCAAAATAGAGACGATGCATTTGTATTTGCCAGGATTTAAAAATGATTGGTAAATGGCAAGTCATTTTAGATGACGACAGTAGACGAATTGCATAAACATTGAATTACATAAACGCTTCAGGCGATGGAAATAGCCCAAACAGCAACTCAAATAGTCGAATTCTGATAAAAAGTCGTTTTTATTTTTTAGCTAGGCAAAATACGAGGTCTGTTTAGAATATAATAGAATTGAATTTTCTTATCTTTTATTATTAATATTGTTTCCTTCAAAGTACTCTGTTTCACTATTCATACGCTTTTTTCAGCGGTATTTCCAGTCCGCGAAGCAATTTTCATTAATATCCTCTAGTAACCGTATTTTTTTAAAAATATCATCAATGGATTCAAAACTGCGTCCTTTGAGCACTGATTTCAATTTGGGGAATAAAAAGACATCGCAGGGAGCAAGTTTTGGTAAGTGAAAATGCTGAGATAGGACAGTCATTTGATTTTTGACACAAAACTGACCATGGGATTATGGAACTATTGTTTCATCACAACTATGGTCTCTTTTTGCGATTTTTTCCACATAATCGGTGTAAAATAATAGTATTCACTGTTGACGGTTTGACCTTAGGGTAAAAAGCTCAAAATGCACAATTCTAGTGAGCATCACTTTGAGATGGGATCGAGAATGATGTGGAGATTCGTTGCCAACCCACTCTTATGATGAAACTTTTGCCTAAATGACGTAAATATAAATCCAGCTTTCGTCTCCTATTATGATCTTTTGCATGGATGAATTCTCGTCGTTGACTTGTTCAAGAGTTGTCGGCAAACCTGCACTTGATTTTCTTTCTGCTGTTTGGTCATCAAACGAGGAAAAACCTTGATGAAATACGACGCATATTCAGTTTTTCGGTTAAAATATCATGGCACTACATAATTGAGATGCTAACCTCTTCTACCAGCTCTTTGATAGTCAATCGACGATTTGAGCGCACCACATACCTGATTTTCTGAACGTGTGTTGGAAGTGGATGTCGAGGGCCATCTTAAATTGATTGACAACTGCTTTAGAATCGTGTTAACCACTTCTATCATTATGCATGGCTCAGAGCATCATCTATGTATGTAAGCTTGCTTTAAAAGTTGAAACGTTTCCCAGTTTTACGCAACGTTGCGTTGTTGCTTACGAAAATCGCATATTGCTGTAATCTCTAGGGACATATGAAACACCTTACCTCAATAGTAATAACACGTGAATAAGACGAGGTGTCAATAATACGAAAGTTTATGTCGGAGACAATGTTGCCATCAGCACATCGCTAGGTAACTCCGTTAGCGCGTAATTCAAAATTTTCGATTATTTTCTGAGTAGACCTCGTACGATGTCTCTATTTTATTGAATCATTCTAAGAGAAGGTAGTGGTAATATAAAGCACACTACGGGATTTTGAGAGATTTAATAGTTTCAATAAAGATTGTAATGCGCGTAATATTGTACTGTGTTATTAGATTCAGAATTATTATTAATAAAATATTTGAAACATGCGGTGAGCTGGGTCTGTAAACCGTATCGATCAAAGGTATGCGAGATTCCAGTAGATCTAATTGTTTTGATTAAGATTATAATGTCTGTACTATTCTACTCGGTTACTGGATTCCGGATTATTATTTATAAGACATTTCAAACATGTAGCGAGCCGAGTTTTGATAACTGTATCGGTCAAAGGTATGCAAAAACCGACTAAAGCAACGAACAACTTTACGGTATCGACAATCAGTTTCTCAAACGTATCTCTATCCAAATAAACTATCGAAGACTTGAAAACTTTAAATGATTTTCTTCGATTTTCCATCGCATCTTATAGAGATTCAAGATTGTATTGACAAACTGGAAGTTACGCTTTGTTGTCGCTTGCAATGATACAGTTACATTTACTTCCTGTGAAATTGGAGAACTAAACGTTTATACCCTTAGGGATTGACCTAAAATGGAATATTTCTTACTTAACACTGAGTTGGGAGAATGAGATTTTTACTGTTGTAAAACAAATCTAGAAGCTACACAGTTCGCCTTCATCTTAGTTTGTATTTACTTAGTTTTATTAATGCGTTTAATTTTAAAGAAATTGTATTTTTAATTTATGTAAATATATTCCGTTTCGTTAGCGAAAAATCTATTATTACTTCCTGATATTACTTTCAGTGAAACAACGACAGTGGTAGTAGCAGTTAAGTCCTGAAGATACCTCGTATAATTGGAGACGCAACGTTGGCAGCACAAGTGCCGAGATGATGTAGGATACTACGTCATCAAGATATGTGGAAAATATGACATCGTAAAAATGGGAATGAAATATGAAAGTATTCCAGTGGCGGCTTGATTTACTTTTATCTACTATTAAGTGGATACATATGAAATGATGCTTTTTTCTAAAGGGTGTTTCAAATTGCGCGGTTATTTTTAAGAATAAATAAAATATATATGGCGCACTGAATTTGTCTGGGTATGTGGGCATTTAAAAAGTGTTATGTATGACATTTATAAAAATGGCTTCCTACGCGGTACAACAACGCGTTCAAATTGTTGAATTATTATATGAAAAGAGTTTTTAGAAAATTACGTAAATTTTATGGTTTACATAATCGTCCATTTGAAAGCACTATTGGTCGAATTATTAAAAAATTTCAAGAGACAAATTCCGTGGAAGATCAAAAAAGTGAAAAATATAGTCGTAGTGGTCGTTCACAAGAAAATATTGGTTTAGTTCGCGAAAGTGTTGTTGAAGATCCGGAAATGTCCATTAGACGACGTTCACAACAATTTGGACTTAGTGGATCAACAACATGGCGTATTTTACACAAAGATTTAGCTCTGAAGGCATATAATGTTCAAATAACACAGGAACTGAAGCCATTAGAACATTTAAAACGTCGTTCATTTGTCAATTTCATCAATGAACAACCAGCTGATTTTTCTCAAAAAATAATGTTTTCCGATGAGGCACATTTTGAACTTTGTTATGTTAATTACTATGTTAATAAACAAAATTGCCGTATCTGGGGTGAGGAAAATCCAGGAATTATTCATGAGAAAGCTATGTATCCTAAACGAGTTACCATTTGGTGTGCATTATGGTAAGGCGATGTAATTGGACTTTACTTCTTTGAAAATGCTGCTGGTGAAGCTGTAACTGTCAATGGTAATCGATATCGTCGGATGATAACCGAATTTTTGTGGCCTGAATTAATGAATATTGATCTAGAGGATATGTGATTTCAACAGGATGGCGCTACACCTCACTTTGCACACGAATCAAATGATTTATTGAGAGAAAAATTTCGTGGACGTGTAATCTCAAGAAACGGTGATGTTAATTGGCCATCAAGATCATGTGATTTGACATCGTTAGACTATTTTCTTTGAGGTTATGTGAAAAGTCAGGTTTATAAAAACAATCCACAATCAATTCCTGCTTTGAAAGATGAAATTATTTGTGTCATTGGTGAGATAGAGTCTCAATTAACATATGTCAAAATGTAATTGAAAATTTTAGCAAAAGAGTGTACGTCTGTGGAGCTGCAAAAGGAGGCCATTTGGCAAATATTATTTTTCGCATATAAATGTCATAACTGATACTTCAATTACCAATAAAAAGTTTTTGAAAGCGAATGCAAATTATGTATTTTATTTATTCTTTAAAAAAAACCACGAAATTTAAAACACCCTTTATTATGGAGAAAGGTTATGCAATACCGTGTAAAATTTGTGATAAAATGAGAAATTTGTAACATTATGTTCAGGTATTTACTTTACTAATATTGTATAATAGTAGGAGATTAAAATAATTTTGACACATGTCTAATTTTTTTCAAAGCGCTCTGTTACCTAAGTAAAAGCTGCTGTATATCGGCTAGAAACATACAAGGCAGTCACTTGTCAGAAACTTATTAGAATTGAAGCTGGGGAATTGTTTTATTAAGAGGACACCAAGGATTTGAAAGGCCAGTCGTGCTAAAGATATCTTAAAGCTCAATTATTTTGTCATTGCGACGTGTGATTTTTACTTCCAACAAAAACAAAACAATCGCCACGAAATACTCATTCGAATAACTTATTGGACGTATCAATCTTTGTCTTATATAATAATAATAATAATAATAATAATAATAATTATTAAGTTACCCAACAGAGATTATTACTCCAAAACGGGTAACAAACAAAGAAATACAAAAAAAAAATTAAACCATAGTTACATTGTGAAAATGAAATAAGTATCTTAAAACAAAATATATTCATACAAATAGTGGTCACAGCAAATCATACTGCAGATTGTTGAAATTCACCGCCGAATGAACCAGAGGGGCCTTCAGCAAAATATTGGTCCTTGCCGTAGGGACATAAATTAGTTGATTTGTCCTAGATCCCAGGCGTGGAACAATGAAATAAACACGCGACAGTAAATCCGGCGTATCAACACTCCCAGTAACGACACTTTGCATAAATGAAGCGCTAAGAGTTTTTCTCCTATCAGACAGCGATACGATATCATTTCACTCCAACAACTCGTTGTAATTCACTCCACGGGCAGGATATCGACCATCACATTTAAATGAGAGGTATTTCAGAAATTTGCGCTGTATCTGTTCCAGGAGGCTAGCTTGAGATTTGTAGATGGGGTACCAGACTATAGATGCATATTCCAGTTTGGAAATAACATGAGCAAAGAAAAGAGTCTTCAAAGTGTCCATATTATGAAAGTATCGGCATGTTCGAATTATAAAACCGAGAGATCTGGAAGCCGCAGCCGTCACACCAAGAACATGATCGGAGAAACTAAATTTCTCGTCAAATATTACCC